>SNQJ01S0024439.1:81095-118552 GCA_010110895.2 Picea sitchensis | reverse complement strand
GCTACAACCAAATTGAAATTCATCCGGAATATCAACACAAGATGACCTTTATATGTCCTTGGGGTACATTCGCTTACAGGAAAATGTTATTTGGTCTTAAGAACGTTGGTGCAACTTTCCAATGGGCCATCATGAGTTGAAGAGCATAGCGGTGGCATACTTAGACGATCTTACGTCTCACTCACGTAAGAGGGCCCAACATCTCTTGCACCTCCACTTAATTTTTGAACGGTGTCATTTCTATAGGATCTTATTAAATCCACACAAGTGTATTTTTTGTGTGACCTCTAGTCATCTTTTGGGATTCATCGTTTCGACAAAAGGGATCATGGTTGACCATTTAAAGGTTGAGGCAATAACTTAGTTTCCTCCCCCACGTACAGTCACACAACTTCAGAGCCTACAAGGAAAGGTTAATTTCCTCAGGCATTTCATTCTGAACTATGCTAATATAAAAAAGGGATTTATGCACCTTTTAAAGAAAGGGGTCTCATTTTGTTGGGACGAAATTGCAAAACATTATTTTGATACTTTGAAGAAATCATTGGTTTTGACTCCTCTCTTGAGTCCCCCTAATTACAATCGAGACTACTTGTTATATTTGGAAGCAGATGAATCTTCTATTGGCATAGTTCTAGTTCATAAGGATGGTGAGCTCCAAGAGCATGTCATCTATTACTTGAGTCGCGCTCTCATGGGTCTTGAACTTAGGTATTCACATGTGGAGAAACTAGAACTGACAGATTTTCATGCTATCCAACGGCTCCGACATTACATTCTATTGCGAAAGATAACCATCATTGCCGTGGTCAATCCATTTCAATATGTTTTGACTAGGAGAATTATTGGTGGGAATTACAAAAAGTGGATTGTTGTGCGTCAATAATTTGATCTTGAATTTGCTTCTGTGAAATACAGGAAGTCTTTAATCTTCATTGAGCTAATGTCAGAGTTTCTAGTATAGAACGAGGAAGGCGATACGAAGGACCTATTTCTAGATGAGCACATTTTCCTCATCTCTTCGTCTAATCAGTGGATGGGGATATCCTTTTATATATCCAAACTCTAAATTTCCCTCATAACAACTCAAGAGATGAGCGACAATGGATCCATCATATGGAAAAAAACTACCTCATTATCGTTGACACTTTGTATCAGCAAGGGGTGGCCTCAATTCTTCTGTGTTTCTTAACTCTCGAAGAAGCAGAGGTTGTTTTGAACGTCTGCCATAGTGGATCATGTGGTGGTCACTTTTCTAGGTTGGCAACAGCCCAAAAAAWTWTGCATGTAGGATAATTTTGACCTACGATCTTTAAATATTTTGTTGAAGCAATCAAGAAGTGTCATCCATGCCAAATTTCACTAAGAAAATGTGTGCAGATCYTGCTCYTATGTTTCTCGTCATCATTGTTGGCCCCTTCACCAAGTGSGRGGTTTGATTTTATGATATGAAACACGGCCTCGTCCAAGGGGAATAGTTACATCATTGTAGTCATCTAATACTTTACAAAGTGGATCGAGGCTATGCCAAATTTTTCTAATGATGGGGAGACAACAACACTATTCATATTCAATCAGATCATAGCTAGGTTCGGGGTTCCAAGAGAGATTGTCACTGACCATGGTAGTCACTTCTAGAAATGCATGATGTCCAAGTTAGTGTCGAAACTGGGGTTTAGGAAAGAACACTTGTCTCCTTACTATTCCCAGCGTAACAGTCAATTTGAACCCATCATCAAATCATTAAAAACAATGCTGAGAAGAATGGTTAATTCAACTCGAATGAACTGGAACTTGATGCTATACCCGACCTTGTGGGCTTACCGGATCTCAGTCAAAACTTCCACTGGTTTCCCACCATTCCAACTGGTTCATGGAGTGGAAATAGTTTTTCCTATTGAATGTGAAATTCCTTCACTCAAGATAGCAGTTGAGCTCCTTCCAAACATGACTCATCTTGAAGAATACCTAGTTTATATTGAACATCTCAATGAACAACATTGAGATGTAGCTTTAGTGAACGAAGCGCATAAGAAATGAGTCAAGTACTAGTATAATAAGCTTGTGAATCCTAGGGTTTTCTCTTAGGGATATATTTTTTTGGTCTACAACCAAGACAAGGATGCCTTGGGGGAAGGAAATTTCAACCCCATGTGGTTCATTCCTTACATGATCCGATGGGTTTTAGAGAAAGGATCCTACGAGCTCGCAGATTTTGAAGGAAATGTGTTGTTGAAGCCTAGAAATGGGATCTACTTGAAGAAGTATTGTATTTCTTAGGCCTTAGGGTTTGAGCATTAGTGACCTTGTATTTTATTTTTTATATTGTACGTATATTTGTTTACGTTTTCGTCCATTTTGTTGCATTAGTAATTTATGTGCTTCTGTTGTGTTGAAGATGCCCAAGGAGTCATTTATTTACTTCAGATTCGTTGATGGTGCCAGTCACCATACTCGACACCTAGCATCCGCTGCTTGGGTGATTTGTTCACCTTCTAGGTAGTTAGTGTTTGTTGGAGGTGTGTGTCTCAGGGAAACTACCAACAATCTTTTTTAATAGAGCATTGTTATTGAGCTTTTGTGAGATGCATTGTTGTATGGTATTTATCACCTTCAAGTGTTCATGGATTCACAATTGGTAGTTTTATAGTTAAATGGTGTAATATCAGTTTCGAGATCTGGTGCTATTACGGTTTTCCCTTAGGGTATGTCTTCTGGAACTTTCTTTTGAGTTCATTACTTACGAGAATGTTCCTAGGAGAGTTGATTAGTTACTTGATTCTTATGATAATTATGTGTTAGATTGGAATGTAGATCATCAATAAATTAAAACACACATAGACACATGTAAATATATAATTTTCAAAGTAAAACACAAAATGTATATAACGCACAAAAAGTAATATATATATATATATATATCAAAATGGGATCCATCAGGTACAAAGTACGGGGCCTCCTAGGCCCCGAAAGTCATATAATATTATACAAGTACAAAATTGTTCTATGAGCACATAATAGATCTAGGCTTGAGGCCAGTTAACCCTATAATAACAAACTACAGCATTTTCCAAACGTCGAAACAATCGGACCCAGGGCCTAGGTACTCCTACGACATGTCATTGCATGTCGATGGGGAGGTCGTCAATAGTCTCCATAGGCACATTGTGCATGAGGGACTCAAAGTTTCGGCCCACACTAATCAAATTCCTTGTGACATCGTCGCTTGGTACTTCCTCCTATTTTCCTCTTCGGCTATGTCGTGGGATATTTGTCAGTCTCATGGGTGCTCTGTCTGCATAAAAGAAAAAGTACTTCTCAATATTTTGGATCTCACAAAAATATATAATTTGTTATATTTTCAAAAATTAAAAATTAAATAACACAAAAATTAAAGGTTACCTATGTCCTATAGCTCGTCTCTAACAGGGATGATGACATCCATATTGTTGGTGAAGTTGATACCCGCATATAGGTAGTCCTCGATGAAGGGATTTTGTCGATCCCACCAACCAAAGAAGACGTCATCAAATGGGTTGGACATTTTTCCACCTTCTAAGCGAGCTATGGGATCGATACAATGGACCATGGTTGGCCATGGTCATAAGTGTCCTTGTATATGTGTTCACGGGCTCATCATGGGCACCCGCTCAAAGAAGAAAGTACACGGGACACTTCCGAAGTAGAATTGTTTTTCCTTCATAAGCTTACAGTTCGTTAATTGTGATTTCATATTATTCATCATAGTGGTACTCTAGTCATACAAAGTAAAGCGTGGGAATTCAACCCCATAATGCATTTGTGCCTGTGATGCCAAGTGTAAAGAGTTGGATCCCACGATCTGAACCAAGGTGTATATAATGACTCAGAGGCTCAAGTTGGTTATTTGTTTAATTGGAACTTGTAATACACTCTTCTCGGTGTCGAACATGCAGTACTCATTGATAAAATCATTGATACTCTGGCCTCCTCCCCGAGATTGGAAGTTTGGTACTTCCTCTCTCCTCGACAAGCCGGTAATGAATTAGATATATTTGACCGTAATGGTCAAATACTGACCGGTGAGTATGAATGCCTTGGCATCCAGGTTCCATTAGTTAATTAGGAGATTTAGTAATCTCATGTGTGCTCTCATGTCGCAAACTTGGAAAACATTATACAAGTCACAAGCACGTAGAGATTACTTGGCCTCATAGTTATCGAACACCACTCGATCCACCTCTTCATGTTCACGTTCTCTCGAAAGAATGGATATCCTATCATTTTCCAAATGTTTCAGTTAGTTTTTTTATTTTTTCAATTTCCTTTCTGCACATCCGCGCCTTTTCTTTAGAATAGTTGTGGATATCTGTGACTGGTGTTTCCACGAGTTGCAGAAATCTGCGGGTTTCCTTAATGCATTCTGTGGATGCGCAGGTTCACGTTTTTAAACGTGACTTTAAGCTTGGTTTTTGGAAAATTTTGACAAAATGAAGGATTGAAATGCAAGATAAGGATGAAATGATGACTTGTTATGGGTGGAAAGTGGTGGAGTTGCTCCAAGCTCCATGTTTTCATGTTTTTTCTCTGCAAGTGTTTTGGTCACATTTGTAATTATTTGGGTGAAATGGTAAAAATAGAATGGTAATTGGGTAATTATACCAAATTTTATTAAAATTTTGAAAACCCACTTTCTAAAGTTTCCTTATTTTCTCCAATTTTTCAACTAATGACCAAATTTTGTAGCATTATCGTCCTTTTTGTAGGTCTTAGGACTTTTTCTCTAGTACCTTTATCATCAATTGGCCAAGTCCTGTACAAGACTCTGGGTAGGTAATGTGTTTATAATTGGCATTTAGGTTAGTGTGCATTTCACTCAAACTGTTGCATTCTCAATTACAATTACCGTCTAAACCTAGGGTCAACCCTGTCAATGAATGGTGAAACCTTTCTCTCAGATTACAACATCATTTGATTGATGGTAGAGCCTACCTTCCATGGGCTCTCTTGTATAGAATCCTTTTACATTATGGCACTCATGCTGCAAGTATGTGTCTAGGCTCGAGGGTCATGTTTAGTCCCTCCATGAGTTTACGTTTGAACTTCATATTTCTTGCTCTTTTTCGTTCTGTCCTTTTTCCCATGGGACCCCTATCTTACATGTTGCTCCTTAATAGCATTATGGAGTCCATATTTAATCCCTTTTCAGCCTCCTTAAAATTAAAAAGATTTTCCAGTGACGTTGTTCCTTGTACACTCGTTAAATGGATCTGAAGGAACGTCTGTCCAGTCCAAGTTTACCCCCTTTTTGGACTGGACAAGACTACTTACAAAAACTAAATACTCTATTCTATGGGTAAGAAGAGTTCCCCTAAGTTGTGGTTTATACTTTTTCTGGCTCATGGGATTAAATTTATGAAAAAGGATGAGGGAGTCCATAGTTAAGCTCTTTTCACACTCCTTAAAATTAAAAACATAGCCAAGTGATATTGTCTATGTTGCACTCGTTAAAAAGGTTTTGAAGAGGTGTTTTTTCATCATAAGTTTAACCCTTTTCCAGACCGATTGGACTATATATGAAAAATTAATACTCTGGCCCTACTATGACCAGAAGAGTTCTCCTTGGTATGATTTTATTCTTTTTCAGGCCCTGGAGACTAAACTTACGAAAAAGACCATTATGGGAAGTTTACTTTCAAAATTTGAGACGCATGTGCATCTGCATATAGACTGCTTGCGCTTTTAGGCCTAATGTCAACTTCAAAATTTTGTTGTTGAACCAATTTCCTATGCATTCCTATCAGTTCCCAACCTTTCACTTTATGCCTTTGTGAATCGACACTTTATCCTTGGAGGAGACATTTCCCCAAGTGTCCTTATCCTACACATGCTTTCCTTGCATTGAGCATAGTTATGTTCCTTATGCTCGGGAACTAGTTTGCTTTCCCACAACACTCGTTTCCTCCACTGTACTATAAGCATTCTTTTATTCTTTTTCAAGCTTCTATAACATGAAAAAGACAAAAAAATAAAAAAATAAAAACAAAAAGAATGGGAAAACATCTAATCTCTTTTGTTGGCAACAGTCTTGTCGCACTTGAACAAATCACAATCTTGATTCAGTATCTCATCATTTTGGTTTTAGTATGGATTTAGGAGACTTTTTCTCGCTTTGCATTTTTCTCCCCCGCTTGGTTATTATTCCAACTATATGGAGCATTTGTTGATGCCTCGTGTGTCACAAATGTATCCTAGTTTATGAGTCTTGCTACCCAGATCACATAATGTGTCATGCTTATGTTCAAGGGAAAGTTTTCAATTTGTTTCGTCCATTCTGCAGTTATCCTTTGACCTTACAAGTCAGCCTTCCCAAGTCAAGTCTCATGATCACAAGTTCTGGGATATTCATCCAATCTCTTCCAAAATGTTGGCCTTCCGCAACCCCTTGTTCTAGATGATGGAGGATACCTTAATTCCTTCCTTCCAGCGTGTTCCCTCCCATCGACTTTGACACATATTGCTCTGGGAGAGGGATATAGAGACATGCTTGGTAACTTGGGGCTTGCATTCATAATTGGCAGGTTCCCTCGTTATTGATAGTGGGAATACATCAATGTCTCCTACTTGATAGTTTCTACCAGGTGTTTGATGCTAGCTTATTTATTCACACTTGTTTGATAGTACCATGGTACTTTGACTCCCACCATCATTATCGGTGGGTTGTATTGCTTTTGTTAACGGTATACATCAATAACATGTAATCAAATGATGTCTCACTATGTTCGACTTCAGCTCATATATTCACATAATGTTGACTTGTACCATGACGGATCGTTGTGAAGACTTCAAGTGAAGTGCGAGAACCACATCTTTTTTACTCCTTCCTGACTCATATGGTGCCAGCTCACAAACTTTGGTACTTGCAAAGGATCCATTTGTTCATTCTCTTGGTTCCAGATATCTTTTTTTCTTGATCTTGAGACATAGCTCCACTGTGTATCTCTTCATGGCTATGATCTGCTTTGACATGGATCCACTGTGTATTTTTTGTGGCCATCCTTGCTACTTTATATTTATCACATGGATCCAATGTGTATTGTTTGTGGCCATGGAAATTATTCATACTTTCATATGTACCATGGATCCACGGTGTATTTTCTTTGGAGGATTTGTTTTATAACTCTTGTGCATGGCTATGCCTGACTTGGGGAAAAAACTATTTTTTTATCTTTGTTGATGGTTATTTCTTTTGGATTAGTTGTTCGGGAACCTATGTGGATACTTCAATGCATCATCGCCTCTCGGAGTTCATAATGTATTTCAGCCATCATTTTTCCATTCTTACCTCACACATTAGGGGGCATCTATTATAGCACAAAAATCCACACCTATGTTGTTATGTCATGGCCTAACCCTTCCCCAATGCTTGCTAGACTTTTCCCTAAAAGTCGCCTCCAAAAATCATCTAAAAAACATGCTTTAAGAGCATATCGGTGGGTTTCCCTAGTGCAACATGTGGACATCTACACCTGTCCTCATTGCAACCAATGGATGCCCTCATTTTTGGTGAAAAATAAAATAATTTTGTGTTTTTGGGTGGGTTTTTCAATTGGGATCGTTTCCCAATGACCCTTTCCCATACACAACGGAATCCAACTCCAAAAACCTCTTTGGGAAGATATCAAAAAACCATAGAGGGATAAATATGAGAACACAAGTCCCTTGGTGCAAAGTTATGTTGCCAGCATCTAGCAAGCCTCCTTTCCCTATATTCTCTAAGAAACATCCCCTTAATCTGGAAACTCCTTTTCCAGAGGTTCTTTCTCCTTTTATATGACTATAGGGTGTCTCCTTATCCCTATCTAAGTCATTGATATAAATCTTTATCGGTTGATTTGATGCTTGAATATTCCCGAAGGAACCCAGATAGTTGGCTTGAAGACAATGCCCAAGGCTGGACAAGGTTGTAACTTACCTTTTCCACTAGTTGCTAGTAATAAAAGACTTGTTTTCCCCCAAAAATTTTTTCGTTGTACATTTATCTTTACTTTGAATCTGACATCTAATATGCACATGTTTATGATCGTATAACTACTTTCCTCGAAACCCTAGTTTTTCATCTGTCTTGCAGGTTGGTTCCAGCAGAAGATCAAGAGTTCTTCAGTGAATTGGAGTGGGGATCGACATCAAATGGGAGAAAAAGGTGTATATTATTTTCTCCTCTATACCCCTACTATCTCCTAATTAAAGTACTTATTTTCTTTAGTTTTTTTTTGTGATTGTCGTTGCGGGGAAATGGTTTTATATTTCACTCGGTCTTGCTCTGTTATGATTATGACCCAAAATCACAGAGGAAAAATCCCTTAATCACCTGCACATTTCATTTATCTATATTGATCACATATTTTCCATAGGTTCAACCCCATTCCTTTATGTAATTATACCTTCAAGATTCTTTAAAGGTGTCATTTATGAATGGTAGAGCTTACCTCTTCATGGGTGTCCTAGTTAGTACCTTGCTAGCCATTTTGGAACCCATGATGTGTTTTTTTTTGTAGGCTCGGAAGCCCTGATTTGTCCCACCATGACTTTGCATTGAAGCCTCATGTCTCCTTCTCATATTTTGTTGGCCAATTACCCGCGAGCTTCCAAAATTGTCGTGTTGAGTTGTACTTTCATTACATATTAATCGCTCGCACTTTTCAGGCCTAATGTTGATTTCAACTTGTTTTTCTATATCCATTTGCATATGCATTCTTGAACAGTTTCCAACCTTGCAATATTAGCCTTTCTGATTCGACACCTGTTATCGCTGGAGGAAAACTCTCTCGAGCATCCATGCCATGCACGTGTTTTCTTGCATTGAGCACATGTATGTTCCTTGTGCATGGAACTAGTTTGTTCGTATGCAACGCTCATTTCCTCCATTGTAATATAGCATTCCTTTATTCTTTTGTAGGATTTATAATATGAAAAATAAAAAATAAAAATAAAAAACAAAAAAACAAGGATTGGGATGAGTCTTGTTTTTTAATATGGAAGCTACTTGTGTCTCCCTTGAATAGAGCACAATATTATGAGTCTTTACCTCAGTATATTGGGTTTAGTATGGATTTAGGAGGAATTTTCACATTTTTGAGCATAATCTCTTATGATTGGTTATTCTTCCATTCATATGGAGTGTTTGTTGATGCCTCATGTGTCACAAAAGTATCCCAGTTTATAGTATATGTTTTCCAAGTCAATTTTTTTATTCTGTTTATGTTCAAGGGAACTCAATCTGTGTCGTCCACTCACTCTGTAGAACTGTTGTCTTTCCAAGTCGTCCTTCTCGTGTGTCAAGTACTTCTCAGTTTCACAAGTATCTTTGTATCTAACTCGTGCTAGTATAAAAGGTCCCCGTTGACTTCTTGTTGCGGGTTTTCTCTTATCGACTACGAATCATTGCTCTAAGAGTATGACCTAGATTTTAACCCTTTGACTATTTACATCATTGATAGGTGGCATTGCGCTCATCGAATGATAATCATCATTAGTCGTTGACTGATGGGTTTCCCTTGTGTTCGACATCAACAACCATTATCCCACAGGGATTCGTGCAGTGCATTGGTTTCCATTTGACCCCATTAGTGGATTCCTCATCTTTGTTGGTAGTCTTCATCATTGGATAATATTAAGAGAGTCTCTATTGTATGATATTCCATCTGAAACATGTTGGAGTCATATCTCGGTGTGGTTCCTTCAATCTTTTCATCTAATTTCTTCCAAATATTTGACCTTCTGCTACTCCTCATGTTGGATGATGAAGAATACCTTAATTCCTTCATTTCATCAGATCTCTTCCTATCAAATTCAGTACATCTTTCTCTAGGACCAGGATCTAGAGTCATTTTAGTACCTTGGGGATTGCAATCATCGGTGGTAGGTTCCCTCGATATTGACAATGGGAATGCATCAATGACCCCTGATCGGTAGATCCTATCAGATGTTCGACATCATATCCTTTATTCACACTTGTTAGATTGTACTAGGTACCTTGACACCCATTATCATTATTGGCGGTTTGTCTGAAAACTATTAACGATATACATCAATGACCAATAATCAAATTTTGTCTCAATGTGTTTGAATTAAACACATATATTTGCATAGTGTAGACTCGTACCTTGGCGGGTTGTTTTGAAGACCTCGAGGAAAGTAGTAGCATCACCTCTTTTGTGCTCCTACTTGAGTTGTATTGACTGTACCACCTTCTTTGAAATTGGTACTTGCATAGGATCAGTTTGTTCACTTCATTGACTCCAAATATACTATTTTTTATTATGAGACATAGATCCATTGTGTATCCCTCTGTGGCTATGATATACATTTGCATGGATCCATTGTGTATTTCTCTTGTGGCCATCATTGCTAATTTTATATATTACATGAATCCACTGAATAGATATTATTGTGGTCGTGGACATCAGTTATTCTTTCATTATTCATGGATTTGTAGTGTACTTGATTTGGCGTCTATGCTTACATCACTCCTCAACATGGGAATGTACGACTGCAAGATACCAGATATATAAAACATGAAGAACAAAAATGAATGCTAGAAATGACAAAATAAGAGTAAAATATCCAGCATAATCTTCACAATACACAGAAATGATATACGAAATAGAAACAGAAATAGCACTTTGAATCAGATAGCAATGTTCACAGGCCTCTTCGAGGGGGAAACCTCCAGTTGAGTAGCGCTTTGTTACAATAATATCCAAGCTAGGGTTTTCATACCCTCGACCCTTATTTATACTAAATATGTCTATTAAGAGAAGCATCTAGGGGAAGATCCTTCTAGAAGCGGAAGCTTCTATTAGGTCTTCTTACATCCGCCTTATTCTATC
The DNA here is from genome assembly GCA_010110895.2 of Picea sitchensis. NCBI lineage: Eukaryota > Viridiplantae > Streptophyta > Pinopsida > Pinales > Pinaceae > Picea > Picea sitchensis. The sequence continues at coordinate 107,681 of SNQJ01S0024439.1, read as the reverse complement.
CTTCTAGAAGTTTAAGCTTCTATTAGGTCTCATCCGGCCTTTATTCTATTTTATTGAAAGGTCTTCATAATATTGACCTTTATTACATCCGGAACTGCTACTGACTTACCTTATGTGCGTGTTGTGAATCTTAACATGTCCGGGCCTCTTAAAAACAAAATTCTTGTCCTCAAGGCTTGATGGAAACTTCTATAGAATGGTAGTTGGTTCCCAAGTGGCATCTCGCTTAGAGTCATATCTTCAATCGCATTCGGCACTCTTTGATGGTTATCTCCGACGCAGTGACACTTCGGGCCGGGTCCAAAACGCTTCGTTGTAGCTAAATGGATCCTTCTTCAAATAACTCCTGAAGGTTGGTTTGAATTTGGCACCTAGTTCCAATCAATTTCTTCAAGCATGAAACATGAAAATAGAATGTAGCTTCAATCGACCAGGGCGAGCTTAACTATCATGTGACTTGTCCTAATAATGCTTTAGAAATATGTAAGGGCCATAAATTTGGGTGCTAGCTTCATTAATCGCCGCCTTGAGGGAAGTTTGTTTATATGGTTGCAGCCTTCTAGAAACACGCCATCCCCTTCTACAAATTGACGCTTCGGGAAATAATCTTTGATCTACTTGTTGCTTCATTCTATTCTCGACACATGACCAAAGTTCTCTTTAAGGGTATGAAGTGAATCCTCCTCGACCGTGGTAAGTGTTTGGTCAAATTCCTGACCTTCGAGGTACCCGGTAAGTATGAGAGAACCGACGGCGGGTTTCACACCCATACACCGCCTCCAAAAGGAGTCAGTGAGTGGTTGTATGGTATGTAGTTGTGTACCACCATTCGGCGAGGGGTAAACCATTGAGCCTAATCGCGTTGTTTTTCAGATAAATCACCCTTTATAGGTTTCCAAACACTTGTCGACTACTTCCGTTTGACCATCCGGCCCGAGGATGATAAGTTGAGCCGAGATGCAATTCCTTGTGTGCCTTGTAGCTTAAAACAGTTCTTGCCAAAAATTGCTTGGTGGGTGCTGGTCTCCGACGTAAACAATAGAGTTTTGGCATGCCATGAAGTCAAGACCCGATCCATGAAATTTGGGCCACCGTGATGCAGAATGGGTGGTGAAGAGCACAAAATGAGCATATTTGAAAGGTGATCCACCACCACCATTATCGATGATTTATTCCCCCATTTAGGTAGGTCTAATAAATTCCATAGAGATATCCTTCCAAATAGTAGGTGGGGAATCTGCTGCTGAGGGTGCCTCGAGATTTGACTGCTTCTCCTCATATGGCATACCTCACATTCACCACAAACTTACAGATGTCTTGTTTCCTACCATCCCAAAAAAACGCTTTAACTCTCACATATGTTTTGTGAACCTTGAGTGCCCCATTGTAGGTGTAGCATGAAGCTCGAGACTACCGTGTGGGATTTGAGCTTGGATTGTTTACTTAAATACAAGCGACCTTTGTATTGAAGCTCATCCTAAAGCCAGAGTACCCTGGGGGAGCATGCACCTTGTTATGTGTATTTAATCATATGTGAACTTTCTTTGGGGTCTTGCGTACCATTCCTCGTGCAATGCCTGTACTAATGTAGTACAATGAAGGAAAGAGAAAAAGGGATCCTTCGCCTTCATATTTCCGACAAGGCATCCGCCTACTACATTGTCTTTTCCTTCTTGTAAATGATCTCATAATCATATCCAAAGATCTTAGTGACTCATTTTTGTTTCTCCTGGGAGGAAATGCGCTTGTCTTTTAAAGTATTTGAGGCTTTGATGGTCTCAGCTTTAATTTGGAATCGCTTCCCCAAGAGATAAGGGCACCAAATCCAACCGCATAAAATCGCCAACATTTCTTTCATAAATAGGTTTGCCCATTCTTTCTTGACACTTGTTTTCTAGTAAAGGCCAAAGGTCGTCCATATTTCATAAGGATACAAGTACGCCCTTCTTTCCCTGATGCGTCGTATTCCAACATAAATGTCTTTGTGAAGTCGGGAAGAGCTTTAACCGGAGTGGGTGCACATGGCCATCTTCAAAGTTTGAAAGCTTGAGGCTTGTTGGGGTCCAATTGAAAGAGTTCTTTTAAGGAGAGTCGTGAGAGGTGTTGGGTACCCTTCCATAGTCTCTACTTAACTTGCACACACCGTGGAGCTCAAAAATCCACGCAAGCTTTTTAAAGTCTTAGGGTGCTGCCAATCTGCATAGCTTCAATCTTTTTTCTGGTCCACCCACGTCCCTTCGCCTACCTAGATAACCCAAGCATTCTACTTCTGGATGCAACTAAAAGCGCTGTTTTGATTGTTTCAGAAAAGCCGGTGGCCGAGAGTACATCGAGAACCCGATCCACATGAGTAAGATTGTTTGTCCATGTCTTCTAAGTTATATGAGGATATCATCAAAGAAACCAAGACAAAATGATCTAAGAAAAGCATGGAAGACATGGTTCATGAGGCTCCTCGAAGGTGGAGGGGATATACACAACCCAAAGGGCATGACCAAAACTCGTAGTGTCCCCTGCGAGTGCGAAGGCCATCTTAGGAATGCTCTAATTTTCATACCGATCCTGTGATAGCTCTGTTGAACAAAGTTTGGTGAAGAATTGGGCACCACCAGCCTATCTGTGAGGTCATCAATGATGTGGAACGGGAAATTTTATTTTGATGGTGAGCGCTTCATTACACGGAAGTTAGGACATTCAAGAAGAACCTTCTTCTTTAGTACATGATCACTCCTGGTGATGAGTAAGGGCTTGTGCTAGGATGGATGACTCCGGAAAGAAGGAGTTCCCGGACCATTTTTCAATTTCATTCTTTGTGCAAAGCGGTGGCGATATGAACAGATATTGGGGAAGGCTTCCGGGTACAAGGGTAATTGAATGATCATGGACACCATGGAAGGGGGAAGTTCCTAGGGAATGGAAAAAACCATTTGATGTTTAGAAAAGAAGGGCTTGAGACCTGGGGCACGCAGAGGGATCTCCTCGTGTCTTGTATGGCGTGGAGCTGGCGACACCGAATCAATCTTTTGGATCAATTTTCCGTGCGATGAGAACTGATGGTTTCGGGAGAACCCGCAGTGATGTCTTGATATTTATGTTTGTGGCCTCCTTTTTCAAATTGCATGGTTAAGTTCTCGAAGTCCATGAGAATGGGACACAATGTCGCAAACTCCCATGTCAATAGCAAACATATGGGATTTGAGGTTGTAGTCACCTATTTGGAGATACACATTTTCACAAATACCAGCCTATATTTCATAGAGCCACCATTGGAAATCATGATTTGGAAATTATTGACAAGATGGATATAGCAATGGGTTTCTTGGCTGATGCGAAGCGATGAATAAAATTGTGGGTAATGCCACTATAAACCAAGATGATCACCTTTCGGTTCTTGATATAAACGATTAGGGCTGAGGGTTTGGGGGACATAGAAGCTGGTGAGACCATTGAGGGAAATGATGGGTCTCTCTTCAGAGGGTCTAAGGAGGGTTTATTTCAGAAGTTTCGGTGACTCGGGAATGTGGGAAGCGTCATCATCGCCTTCTTTGAATATCCTCGAGATGGCCATAAAGATCTTTTATTCATTACATTTGTGGCCCAAGTTTATCAACAATCACAAGCATAATAGAGGCCTTTGAGAGTCAAGGAAGTAGCCATTTCATCCCTGCAATTCTTCTTGGATTTTTAATGGGGCTGAGATGGATGAGGGCTTCATCGGGGCGGAGGGAGTAGTGGGGTTTACTGGTTTAGGGCGCGGGAAAAAGGAAGGCTTACGGTTTTGAGAGGAAACAATTTGTTGTGCTTCTTTGGCTTTTTTGGTAGCCTCCACCCAAGTCCTGCAAGTCCCATTTTCCCATTTTCAATTCAGTCCTACAAGTCCCATTTTCCCCTTGCATTTGAGATTGTCCCTTCCATTTGGAAACACTTTTTTTCAGAATTTGTGTTCTCCTTATCTTGTCAGGAAGAAATCCTTTGCCTTCCTTATATGTGTTTGAGCACAAACTATTGGATTTATTGTTGATTATATCTTGCCTTAGGTGAAGGAAATTAGAGTGCAGTTTCGGGAGCGTGCCACAACGATTATAGGTTGTAACCAACTTTTTATGTTGCTCATAATAAAATATCTCTCGTTCTCATCCAATTTCATATGTTGATTCATGTTTTTAGTATATTTTGTATCTCCAAATTTGAATCTATTATGAAATTTGTAATTTTCATGCTTTAGTTGATTATCAGATAGCTACACTTTTTGGTTGCTCGTCTCTTTATGTGTAGGATATTTCAAAGGATTGTTGCGGAAGAGTTTTGGAGCGAAATTATTCACGTGGGATCAACATCAAACGTCAAAATCCAGGCTTTTTCTCTTCTATCTCCCTTGAAATTTAGTTATTGAAAAGTAGTTATTCTTAATTGGCTTCTTGATTTGAGTATGAGAGTGGTATTTTAGGGTATCTCTTTGTTGTGGCATTAACCCATAGCCATAGGACATTGTTCTCCATAACAATTGTGCATCTCCAAACAACATGAATATCAATTAAAGTGGAAATAGTATTCACATATGGAATAAAAAAAATGTTTTAAGTTTAATCATACTCAACCAACTAAAAGCTTCATCTCATACAATAACTCCCTTTCCTAATGGTTAAGAACATGTGTTTCCTCCTTGGAGGTCACATGTTCAAATCCAGAGGGGGGTATGGTATGTATGCCTCTGTAGACTTTAGTAGTCAAATCGTTGTGCCGAGGGGGTCCCTTGTCCCACAAACAAGGGGGTCTCATACACCAATTTGGTGTTTGGATTAGTCATGACCTTAAAAATAGATTATTATTATTATTATAGTATGAATTTGTGCATAAACAATGTTGTTCGAGTTCAAAAAATTTAAGTAATTGAAAGTAAAAAAAAATTAAAGTAAGATTTAATATTTAAGTAAGATAAAGTAATTGAAAGTGAAAAAAAAATCTCATTCCACTCCATAAGTGATTTCTACATCTCAATATGAGTGAGATATTCTTTCAGTTAACATAGAGTTTTTTTTTTCTTGTTATAAATATGCATGTAACCTACTGGGAAATCATTTGTAACCATTGGCTAAGAAACCACAAACCAGGGGCATCTAAGTTGTCGAAATCACTAGGAGAACACACCTGGCCTAGGTCGCACCAACCGTTAACATGGATGAATTTTATGGTGTCCCCAGAGGATTCAAACCCATGAATTAACATTATAGAGTGCCTTAAAAGAACACTCCATCACCGACCACTCTACACCTCGAGGACCACTTAACATGGAGTTAACACATGGCATTTAAAAAAATATTAATAAAAAAAAAAATTGTTTCAATGTCGACCATAAAAAAAAATATTTTAATGGATCAAAGCATTGGAAGGATGAAATCTAATGTTTTGAATGGATGGGTTTCTTCACAGTCTCTGTATGATGACAGGGTGGCGTCACCCTAACTGTGACACACTTCACCACCTCGCAAAATCATGGAATATAATGAGGAGGAAATTATCGACTATTCAAAATACCCCTCTCCTAGGATCAACATCTAGGCATCTCATGTCACTCCTCACCCCTTGACAGCCACGCTTTCCTCGGTCGATCATGTTGTTATTTCCACCTATATCCAACTCCCTCTACCATTATTCCCTCCTTGATTATCCCTAGACCCTTTCCCATGTGACCACCGAACACATTACCGTGACAAGCCCCCCCTTCATCCTTTGGCGGCATGGATATTTCCTCACCTATGCTTCCCCCTTTTGTCGACGTAGTACTCGTCTATTCCCCCTCATATAGTAATGAAAAATCACATCATGTCTCTTTCTTCCATGTTTACAACACTGCCTCTAAGAGTTGGTACCCACAGAAGCAACGTGATGATTTATTGCACCAGAAAAATTTATAGCTAGACAGATTCACCCAGAATATTCTCACTGAGAAATTTCTTCGCAGGGACATCCTGAGATCTACAGTCACTTCGGTATCTATCCCTGTTTTTGTTGACATGGTTGAACAAAGGAATGGGAAACGTTGTCTAAAGCGAAAATTGGGGGAGAAAAAATTTGTTCTTGGTGAAAATATACAGTTGAACGAAATAGCAGCAATGCATAATGAAACCCTCGTTGGTAGGTTTTTCATCAAACAACTCTCTGCATCCTCCCTCCGACAATGGACCACACATAATTTTTTTCTGCTACTGGTTTATTCCCCCAAAAGCTTAGTCTTTTACAAATATTATATGGCATGGACTTTATGATCAATGTTGGATTCCCACAAGATCCTCACTGGCTCCTGGTCCTATGGTGTTAAATCTCTCTTTCTAAAACATTGGGTAGTAGAATTCAATGCCACCACTGAGAGAGACGAATTCTTCCCAATCTGGGTGACTCTGCCAAGTATCCCCCTGATATTTTGGTCAGAGGATGTATTCAGGGAAATTGGAAACTCCATCAATCTCTATTATGACATTGATCGCTCCTTCACCACCTCTGGCTACATGGAAATGGTTCAGTTCCTAGTAGGAATAAAACTCTCAAATGGCCTTGCCAAAGAAATTACTATATCTTAAAGGGCTATGTCTTTTTCCCAAACCATGGACTACGAAGGTATTCCCTTCAAATACGGACACTTCCACTTATATGGACACATATCTAGGGATTGTAATAAGGGGGTACAAACATCTCATTGAGCAAACAAGAGTTTTGGCAAAGGCTCCACACATAAGAACAAGCATTTGTCAGAACAATACCAGGCCTCTCCTAGGAAACCCATCACCACAATAGCTCCTATCACACACCAAGCACCAACAAAAGAGGTGGCACCTTCGCTTTCCAATGTGCATAGGGTTGATTCTCCTGCTAAGTTTATTTATCATCCCCTTATTTCAAATCCTCTCTCTACCTCTAGTCCTAGTTTCATATTTGATTTTGTTACTATCATTGATTTCCCCTCAGAGGTTCCTTTCTTGATTTGTCTCTCATCCCTATCAAGATCCTACTCTTCCTCCTTCATCGCTATCTTCTCATAGGCCCCATATTCCCCTCCATCCATCCCAAATCCACTGGCTATTTCCTCATCCCCCATCCCTACCCCCTACCCCCTTGGCCCAGTGTCTCGTTCCCCCTCTCCCCCTCAAAAGTAAAACTTCCACTCCCTCTCCCATAACCAGTCCTCCTCACACACTAGCATTGAAGGAGGAATCGGAGCTTCTATCACCTCTAAGCTAAAATCCAACTCAAGAGATAGAAAATCCTTCCTATCTCTTGCACAAAATCAATCCAGTTCTAAAATCAAATCTAGACAACAAAAAATTCTTCTTGGGGATCTTAGAGAAAATTCCCTTGGAAACATTACAAGACGATTGTGCTCTCCCAAAAATATCGTGGGCTAGATAATCCCACCAAAATATTAGTCATCAAGATAATTACCAACCTCTATTCCTCTTCTATTTTTCTCCTCCGAGAAACCATGATTACTATAAAGAAAGTTGAGATTTCCTTCTATGCCTATTTTCCTGGATGGGACTTCTTTTCCCTTAGCACCCAAGGAAGATCTGGAGGAATCATTAGGGTTTGGAAGAAATATTCCCTAAATATCCTAAACTCCTAGGCATTTCCCTCTATTCTCTTCACACACTTATTCTCTAATGAACTCAATTTCAACTTTCTTTGCATAAATATCTATGAGCTTACTAGAAAGAAAGTTGATATTTCCTTCTATGCCTCTTTTCTTGGATGGGACTTCTTTGCCCTTGGAACCCAAGGAAGATCTGGAGGAATCATTAGGGGTTGGAAGAAATATTCCCTAAATATCCTAAACTCATAGGCCTCTCCCTCTATTATCTTCACACACTTATTCTCTAATGAACTCAATTTCAACTTTCTTTGCATAAATATCTACAAGCCCTACTCTGCTAGAAAGGAATTCTAGAAATCCTTCTTTAACATGGATTTGCAACAACACTCTATTATCATTGGTGGGGATATAAACTTTACCTTGAGATATTGTGAAATAAGGGGGCCTTCAGCTCTGAGAGATCTCCTATCTGAATTTTTCGTAATGAAATTGGATCAAGCCAACTTATCTGACATATAACCTATCAAATACAATACCACCTAGAGAAATATGTGATTTAGGAATGAAAGGGTTGCAAAGATACCAGGAAGATTCCTCCTCTTAGACTCTCTCCTTCAAGGGTCCCTAGGATACAGATAATGGGTGGCATCGGGTGGATTATCTTACCACAATCCCATTCTACTTTAAATTGATGGACCCAGCAAGAATCCCCCTAACCCTTTCAAATTCGACCCCTTTTGGATAGAATACAAATATAATATTGATGCTATCAAGGATTGTTGGGCATGTTATAATCCTTTTCTTCTAGAATCTCTAGCCATACAATTCATGGAAAACCTAAAGAGAGCAAAGGATACCTCCATCTCATGGAACAAAAAAAAAAAAGCAAGATGAAAACAAATCCTTGTCTGATATAGAAGGAAAGATTATGGAATGGAATTCCAACGAAACCCAAGGAATTCTCATAGAGGAGGCAAAGAATGAACACAAATATCTAGATATCCAAAGAAGACAAATACTCCAAAATAAAGAACAAGAATAGAGAATGAGAATTAGATCCCTCGGGTTGCAAGCGGGTGATGAAAACAAAAAAATTTCAACCCCTTTGCAAATAACAGAAAGCTACACAACACCATTTGGTTAGTCAAAAAAAGTGATGGAACAAATGTTATTTCCTTTGAAGACATAGCAATTAAAGTCACCTCCCACTTTGAATCTCTCTTTAAAGTAGATCCCAAGGTGAACATTGACACCATCATAAATGTGGTAGGACTCTTCCCCAGGTTCATCTCCCCCAAGGACAATCAAAATCTTATGGAAGAAATCTCGATGGATGAATTGGAAAAAACCATTCATAGTTTGCAGAAGGATGAAATCCCAATCACGGATGGTTTTCTAATTGATTTCTACAAAGGATGTTTTGAGATCGTCAGTGAATACCTTATAAAAATGATCCAACACTCAATAAGAATTGGGCAAATACATTCCCCCCACCTTCATATCCCTCATTCTAAAGGTCGACGACCCTACTAGTTTCGATCAATTCAAGACCATTTCATTTTGCAATAGAATCTACAAAATTATTGCTAAATCGTTGCACACAAAATCAAAGACATCCTAAGAGAAAACATCTTTGAAGAACAATTTGGATTCATGAGTGGAAGATAAATACATCAAGCTGTATGGATTTCCCAAGAAAATCTTCACTCCATCCACACAGAAAAGCAGAGAGCCATCACCTATAAGGTTCATTTAGGCTTTCACATTCTGTTAGTTTATTAGTAAAGATTTCTAGATTCATTGTTTGTTGAAACATTTTGTCATTGTGTCGGACCTAAGATACACAGTCCATCATCAGGACATAGAAATTATGGAATCAAATACGTAAGAAATGAGGTGTAGATGCATAAATCACCCAGACAACCCTAAATTGATATTGTAAATAAAAACCTAAGGATAGAAAAATCTAGCTACTACAAGTCAGATGGATAAAAATAAGAGGAAAAGGATAAAAACATGAAAAAGAAGTAATCAAAGGAAAAAAAGAATACAAAAAAATTAAAAATTAAAATAAACAAAGGGAAAACCAAAGAAAATAAGAGGAACCCTAAAAAATTTAAACAAACAAAACCTACTTAAAAACAAAAAAAAATATAAGATAAAACAAAGTAAGACAAACAAAGGGTAAGGAAAAGAGGAAGCAAAAAGAGATAAAAAGATCAAATAAATTATAAGTAAGACAACAAACAAAGGTGGATATTAAGTAGCATTTATTTGTTCTTTTTATCTCTTTTTGCTTTATCTTTTCCTAACCCTTTGTTTGTCTTACTTTGTTATATCTCCTATTTTTTGTTTTAAGTAGGTTTTGTTTGTTTAAAATATTTAGGGTTCCTTTTATTTTCTTTGGTTTTTCCTTTGTTTATTTTAATTTTTAATTTGTTTGTATTATTTTTTCCTTTGTTTACTTCCTTTTCATGTTTTTATCCTTTTTCTCTTATTTTTATTCATCCGACTTGTAGTTGCTAGATTTTTCTATCCTTAGGTTTTTATTTACAATATCAATTTAGGGTTGTCTGGGTGATTTATGCATCTACACCTCATTTCTTACTTATTTGATTCCATAATTTTTATGTCCTGATGATTCCATAAGATTTCTTCACGGGGCGAGATAATAAGAATGTTGGATCTATTGATATTAAATGTAGTGGAAATATAGAATAGCTGAGAGAGTCAATCAAACAAAGAAGCAATTAAGAATTTATTTGATTAATATCAAATGAAATAACATGCATATCACTTAAAAACTAGAAGTAGAGTGCACGAGACAAATTTTGTTCATTAACTACCTTTCAACAATTAGAAATAGGAAAAAAAAATATGATTTACAAAGTAAGATAAACATTAACAGAGCAAGATGGACATCACCAACATCCAAACGAAAGAATCTTGTGAATCTTTCTTTTTATTATTGTTCGATCTTCTCAAAAAGATTACAAAGATAGCTTCTTGGGCGCAAAACTCAACCCTCAATACTTCCAAGTAAGAAGTATTTATACAAAAATTACATTTGATCCTATCATTAATGACTAGGATATAGTGGAATAAAAATCTAACTGACTAGATACAAATTACAAAATAATAGGACTATTGGTAATCTGTCCAAATCCTGAATGTTGATTTCTGGGAAAGTAGTTGGTGATTCATCCACTTGACTTTGACTATCCTCCTCATGCTGACTCGGATTTCCCTGTCACCTTTACTCGATCAAGGCACATAGGTCTTCCCATCTCTTTTGACTAAGGATGGAAACCTTGAGTAAGCTTCTGTATGTTTCATCCATCTTTGTGTACTTGGAAAAGGTAGGCTTGGTGATGAATATGTATTTTATCTCATGTTGGATGCTCAAGTCCAACTGTAGAGTTTCTAAGAATTCCTTTCCAGTGATGCTCCCTTGTATGCCTGCAAACTTAGAACCGTCTTTTGCCACTGTGAGGATATTATGTTTGTATTCTACCAGAATAATTAGTTTATCATTGATCACAAATAAACTTGGAAGACCTTTCTTGTGCAATGAGTTGATCTTGCTGAAAAACCTCTGCACTCCAATATCCATTGTTTGAGCTTTCTCCTCAAGTTTCAGCGTCAATCCCTTCTTGGTCAAAACCTTCTTGACCTCAAGGATTTTTTCTATCCTATCCTCAATTTCCAAAGCCTCTATCTCTTCTTTGGTATTGTAATTCAAGAACTTAATGATTTCAGTGGCCTCTGTGGGCCTTTCTCCCAATTTTTTCCTTATCTTGTTAATGGCTTGTCTTGCTCTCTACACCAATTCATGTTGTTCAAACATAATTTGTATAAGGGGCCATATATTTTTCATTGACTGGCTGATGTTTATCCATATGTTTTCTTTGGCTTCTGATAGTGTCTTGGCCATGACTGTTTCCTTCTTCAGCTTCTGCAACTCTTGCTTGAGCCTCTGTGATTTGTGCATCTTTGTGTTGTAGCTAGACTGAAAAGTGGACTTCATCTTCTGGATGTTATTGATTTCATCTTGCAGTCTTTTTATTTCTTGTCCTTGCAGGGTCATGTCCTCCATTGACTTTGCCAATTTTTTTGATGCATCTAGAGCTGTTACTGGAATAGCTGATGGAATCTATGTTGTAATTGTTTTTGTTGTTGTACTGGTCCCTATTAGAGGAAATCCATTCAACGGTATGACAGTCATTGGCACAATCTATTCCTTCTCTTTAACTAACTTGTCCAGTTCGGCCTCCATCTCCTTAATATGTGCATTATGCTCCATGATTAATTTCATCATTTCCTCCTTGTGGCCTTCAGTCTCAATGATTTCCTTTGCCTGTGGGTCTTTTGTGGCTAGGATTTTCAGTTGTTTCATTAAGTATTCTATGTCAGCATTCTTCTTCTTTAGTAGCTCCTCATTTGCTTTAACAATTGATGGATCATATCCAATCTTGAGTACCATCTCCTCCAAAGATTTAATCTTGTTATCTTTTGCTAGGGAATATATCTTCTTCAGCTTCAACTGATAACGAACATTGTTTAAGGAAACCTGCAACTTTGCAACAGTCCTGGAGGTATTTGCAAGGGTGGATAAAATCATCTCACCAATTTGTCTGTTCATATCCATCTGATCAGCTGGATGCACCTCTTTTATATCAAACTCAAACATTGACCTCTTGTAATCAGAAATTGCCTTGGAGTGAGGCACTTGTGCCTGTAAGAATTTTATGTGCATCCTTCCTTTTTTGTGTCAAAGGAAGAAAGTAACCTATGTTGTGTTGTTGATGTCTGCTTCCATAATTGTGCATATGTGTTATTGGTCAATAGTTCATTCTTCTTTTTTATCAAGTTATACTTCTCAAATATGTTGAGTCCTGCAGGCTCCTCTGAAGATTTAGCTGACAATGTGGCATCTATTTGTTTCCTGGATGAGGAAGTCGACATTTTTTGTTGGTTTCCTAAGAAAAGTGATGAGTGTGGTCCCTCCATAACTGTGGTGGACTGAGTTTCTTCTTCTCCAGACATGTCAAGTGTATGGCTAGTCTTGGGCCTCTTCCTGTAGACTTGGAAGTCTTCTGTTGAGACTTCTTTGACTGAGGGAGAGACTTCTTTCCTGACTCTCTTCTCTTTTGTTACCTGTGGAGTACTGGTTTGTGAAACGTTGGCAAGTGAATGTTGTTACTCTATGTCTAGCAGAGTGTTTTCCTCCCACTCTGTTTGGTTCATGAATTTCTCAATTTCAGGTTTAGGCACATGAGCATAGGGATAAATCTTGTTCTTTAACCTGGTTTCTGCAATGATTCCACAGGGGTCATAGTGCCATGGGAAAATTTGACTAAACTTCATTTCCTTTAATATCGTGTTGGCTTCTTCCCCTGCGGATATGTTTTTTAGGATGACAGAACCTATCTGACCTTTGATCCTGAGTTGTTGTTTCTTCTTGAAAGCTACAAAGTGAATATCATATGAATTTATCATTTGTCTGGTATATTCCAGAGTGAATATCCTGACGGGCAAATACTTTGGCAGCTTGTAAGGGGGTAATTCACATCCATAGATTATGATTTCATTATGATCCTGGTAGAGGTACAAGTCCCATGTTTTAGCTAGGTCTGACAAATGGAGAATTCTCTAAATTTTCTCGTTTATCCTTGGTTTTGTTCTTCCACTGAGCATGCATACCACTGGATGGTAGAATTGGTCAATGAATTGTTTGAAATTTAACTCGGATGATTTGTTCCTCACTATGGATGTCTAGTAGGTCACAAGTTGAGGATTACCATCTTGGTCCAACTTCTGCTGGGAGAAGGGGAACTTGTTTGCTTGGGAAAAGAGGAACATGTACACCAGTATTGAAGAATACCGGAACATACCTTCTGTGGAAAACTCGAAGAGTTGTGCATGGATGTTTTCAGCTAGAAACTAACTGTAGTCAAACTGTGTAGTAGCATTTTCTTCAATGGAGAATATGGATAGAAAGCCCAGAATGGGTTCATCTACCCACTCTTCTGAATAGTTTCATAGTAGACAACATAGGGAGGAAATGATCTAGTTTCCTTTAACTGAGATGATGGAGGAATGGTATTGGGGATTCTTTTTGGGTAACTGAGCGTTTTTAGGTACGAAAATTTCAAAGATCTGAGCTCTCTGCAGGAAAGACAATTCCTGGTATAGCTTGGTTAAGATTTCAATGGAGAAGGGAGAGACGTAATCGTTTCTGGGTATCTGCAGTATTTGATCTATCATTTGAGGGTGATGGTGAAAAGAGTTTCTCCAGACGAAGAGACAATGGCCCTTTGGTCGGGAAGGTAGTGGGCTTGGAATTTCAGGGCAAACTTAGGAAAATGGTATGTCTGGGGAAAGAGATACATTGGAAGATTAGATTCCCAAAGCCTGATCTCATTGCTTTGATCCAAAAAAACATCCTTGAGCCAGAAGTGTAATTTGAAGAAGTCAAATTCAAACTTCGGCTCTGCAATTAAATAATCTTTGTCGTCCAGGGGGATACGATCCAAATCGACAGGAGGAGGGAGGAAAGGCATTTCTATAGTCTCGGAGGATTTGGATTTGGGCGCCATCGACAAATGGATACTTGCAAACGGAAAAGGTGCAGTCTTTGTTTACCAGGTTTTAATGGCAGTTGTTGACTGTGAGATTTGATCGCGGTTGTCTTGAGAACATGAAATGGTGGTGTCGATTGTGTCTGGATTGATGAACAATGAAAAATGGCGAAAGAATGAAGTTAAATGGCTGAACGGGGTGTCCGTTATGGAGCGGATGGTGAGTCGAACGGGTAACGGTAATGGTTGACTACATTGATTGCCCAACGGACATATTCAATGTGATGTGGAGGGTAGTGAATGGCCAACGGGTGAATGGAGGTGATGTGGAGGGTAATGAGTGGCCAACGATTGGATGGGATGTGACGGGCGATAGGTGAGTGGAGTGTGATGTGTAGGCATGGTAGTGGAGTGTGATGTGTAGGTATGGTAGTGGAGTGTGGCGCCAGAGTGTGGAGGTGGTATGGATGAGCGGTTTGGCAGTTTACTAAGAGGGGGGGGAGGGTAGGCGGTAAGTGGTAAGGACTGAGGGGGGTTCGAGTTAACAGGAAGGTGACACGTTATGAGGGGCCTGCTTGGGGAATACTACCAACTCGGACCCCTGCCACCGTTAAAGGAAGAAAGGTCGAGGGGTCTGATATTCTTTGTCGATTGTAGATCTAAGCATGCGTTGATCAGCCGCTGATATTAGTGCACCCTTTAACACAATGCACCAAAACTGTCATATCACTACAAAACTTAGGATAAAAGAATTTTATGGGTTTTTGCAGCTTACCCTTTCTTCATTTTGTCACCAAGGGTCAAAAATACATCATTTTAACTCAACTCAAAGGCATTTAATCAATCTTTGATCAATTTTATTGAAATAAGGCATGCTAACTTATATCCTAATCTAGTTACCAAGCATATTAACCCAGATTAAATTGTTGGGTTAAAAATTACTCTAACCTAGGACATTTGACCAAGCTTAAACTCTTTGATCAAACTTATTCACTAACCTATCTAGCTTGGTTAAGATTAGACTGTTTATCCAAGTTTATTCACTATCCTATCTGCATAAATTGAAAGTACTTTATCATGGTTAGACAATATGAATCAAGCCAAATTATTTCATGGGGTTTTATCATTTTCTATTTTTCTATGCTCTTTTGATTTTTTGTATTTTTATTCTTTTCTTTTCTTTTCTTTTTCTTTTCCTTTTCTTTTCTTTATTTTCTTTTCCTTTCTTTATTTTCTTTTCTTTCTTTGTAAATCATTTGCAACATGAAACATTATTTACAATACAATACAACTAGAAGAAGGGATTATAATCACCAGGTGATCCAATGAAACATAGGGTTATAACAGTGGCTCCACTTGGGGATGGTGCTCTCTCTGTGAGGTGCCAAGAATCCAACTACTTGTTTCTTTGAATCTCATTCCTCAGTGTTTTTCTACATCTTGATTTGTTTTATTTGTTTTATTCTGATAGTAAATTTGATGATCTAGATCAATGGCTTAGGGCCTTCTCTTCGGGCTTCAACCATCTGATAAAAATCACCTCATGCATGACATAAAGGTAAAATTGAAGTGGTTTGTACAATTATATGAGTGGCTAAGATCTTCATTCTGGTGGAACATAATGTTTGAGCATCCTGTCATTTACAGGTTTTCTTAGCAGGTTTGCTCCATCACTATCCTTGAGTAACAATGCATGGTTTCCTTTATATTTTTGGATGATGTAAGGGCCCTTCCACAAACTTTCGAACTTTCCATGCTTTCCCTTGTCTTCATTTATGGAATCCCATTTTAGTACCATATCACCCAATTCAAATTCATCCTCCTTGGTTCTTCTGTCATAAATATTCTTAATGCTTTCTTAGATTTCCTATGTCTGGTTATACACCTCCTCTCGGAAATGTTGGAGTTGGATCATCTTATCTATTCTCCTTTGAATATCATTAGGCTATGCATGTACTTCTTGCAACAGCTTCATAACAGGAACACCCAAAGAGGTGGAGAAAACAACATCAATTCCATATACTAGCTAATATGGGGACATATCAATTGATCTTTTTGTGGTCAATCTGTCCACCCAGAGTGCATGAACCAATTTGTTATGTTAAGATTTCTTATTTTCCTGCAACATCTTCTTTATGATATTTACCAAACTTTTATTTGAGGACTCAGCTAACCCATTTCCCTTAGGGTAATAGGTTGTGGAGTGTCCCAAAGTAATCCGTGATACTTTCTCTAAAATTCTATTAGATTTTTTGATCTAAAAGTTGTTGCATTATCAATTATGATCTTCGGTCATCAAAACAAAGGCAGAATATTAGTTTCCAAAATTTAATAATGGCAGACTTGGTGAAACTTACGTGGTCTGACTTCATTCCGCCAGTGAAAGTGATGTAGTTGTGAGGTTCCACTTATGTTGGCTTGAATAGGTTGGATGAATCTCTCTAATAAATTTCAAACCCCATTGTTTAGGTCGAGCTTCCATAAAAGAAAATAGGTTTTCAAGGGTAAAGGTATGGAATCAAGCTTCCATAAAAATAGGTTTCAAGGGTAAAGGTAAAAGTTTCCTTTTGCCTTGAAAGACTTGGCACTTGTGATAGGAGGTTACCTTTTTATGAACATCGGAAAACAAGGTGGGCCAATAAAAACCAGTTCTTAGGATCTTGTTAGCAGTAGTCTTCCAACTTAGATGCCCGCCACAATCTCCTTCATGGAAATCCTACAATGCCTTGTCAGCTTCATCTTTTAATAAACAATTAAGTAAAATGCCTCCACCATATTTCCAGTAAAGATTTCCATTCAGAATGCAATATTTCAATGCTTTTAGTTTTAAGAATCTAGCTTTAGTCTTAGTTAGACCAGGAGGAGATTTTAAATTATGCAAGACAGAGATGAGTTATGCGTACCATGGAGAATTTGAGAATACCTCTTTGACATGTGGAGTCACCTGCTCTCCCTGTTCATCAACTGCAGCTAAAAATTTTATATCTAAAGCATGAAAATTGGATTTAGCCATCAATTTGGACAAACCCTGACCCTTGATCAGTTTAGTTGGTTGTATTTCTATATCATATTCCAGAATCATAGCGATCCACTTCCCTCTCCTACCATCTGGGTTATCCTAAGTAGGAATATCTTTCACCACTGCATTTGGAACATAAGCAATAGTATGAGAATGGAGAATGTAAACTTTCAAATCTTCAATTTCTTTTACCAGGGAAAAAGTGTGTTTCTCCATTATATTGTAGTTCAGTGCAGTATATCTCAATGACTTGTTGAAAAAGGCTATGATTTTTTCATTCCCTTCACTATTTTTCTGCAAAACGACTGTTGCAATGGTGTGTTCAGATGCAAAAGAGAATAAATATAAATCCTTAGTGTAGTCTGGACTGATTAATACAGGGGCTTGTGTAAGTGCATGTTTTACCTACTCAAAAAATTGTTTAGCTTCTGTGTTCCACTTTATTTTGGTATCTTTTTTAAGCATATTTGTAATGTTCCTAAGGAGTTCTGCCAAATTGGGTATGAATCTTCTCAGAAAAATAATTTTTCCTATGAAGGATTGCAATTCCTTAATGTTCCTAGGATGATATAACTTTTGGATGGCCACAATTATGTTGGGGTCTATCTTGATTCCATCTTTAGAGATTATATTCCCTAACAGTTTTCCTTCTTCTAAACCAAAAATATTTTTCTTTGGATTTAATGAGATCCCAAACTTTCTCCACTTTTCAAACACTCGTCTGAGGTGTTGAACGTTCATCATCTGATGTTGAGTAGATAGTAACATCATCCAAATATATGACTATAAACCTACCAAGCTCATCCACAAAGGCAATGTCCATTGCTCTTTGTAAAGTGGCACCAGAATTCATCAAACCAAAGGGAATTTTCACATACATGAAAGTTCCCCAGGGTGTGGTGAAAGTTGTTTTCTCCTGGTCATATGGGTGCACAAGGACTTGGTTATAGATAGAAAAACCATCTAGCAAAGAGATAATACTGGCTCCAAATACCTTTTGTAAGATGTGATCCATTTTAGGCAGAGGATAGTTGTCTTTGAGGGAAACCTTGTTGAGGTTTCTGAAATCAATGCAAAGCCTGATTTCTCCAGTATTCTTTCTGGTGGGAACCAGATTGGAAACCCATTTTTAAAATCTTAAGGGGCCTATTATTTTGGCATCATACATCTTTTTAATCTCTTTTTATATCAGGGGTAGTAACTTTGGATTGATTCTCCTAAGTTTTTTCCTGAAAGGATTATGTTCTTCTTTTATTGGGATTTTGTGTTGTGTGATATTGGTGTCATAAGAATTTAAATCCTCATAGCTCCAAGCAAAGACATCTACAAATTCCTTAAACAATTCAATATATTTTTGTTTTTGCTTGGGGTGTAAATATTTTAGTTTTATCATTTTGGGTTTTTTCTTTGTTCCTATACTACATTCCTCAACCTCCTTTCCACTAGGTTCAATATTTGGATTTTTTGCTACATCATTGAAATCAAAGAGCTCTTGTAAAGGAACCAAACCTCTAGGGAAAAAATTATTCGTCAATTGCAAAATATCTGAGTCTTCATATTTTTCATTTATTTCATCTGAATCTACTCTACTCACACTATCATTTTCTAAGTCTGATTTATCTACACTATCATCATCATTATCTACATCAATATTTGTACACTCAAAATCATTTTTAGAATGCAGGAAATCCTCAATTTGTCCATCGTTTCCAAATACTTGGTGGTACCTGATATTATCTGGAACAGTCGATCTGCATTTCACCTCCACTGTGTATTGGTGATTTGGATGGAAATGTATTTTATACGTGGCTACCGAAGTAGCCAGTCCATCTGCAAGTATGTTCTGGCTTCTGGGAATTACCTGCAAGTCCATTTCAGTGAAACATTGTAGAAAATCCAAAACAGCATTTCTATAAGCTCTGAGTCTAGGATGTTTTTCATAATACTCACCTTTGATTTGTTTAATGACAAGTTCAGAATCCCCTCTTACCATAATCTTTTTGGCACCAAGTTTCTTCAACAACTTCAGGTCGAGCATCAATGCTTCATACTCAGCTATGTTATTGGTGCAGTGGAAATTTAATTTATAAGAGTGGTTTTCTGAATACCTTGCTTTATGATTATGCGCCCACACCCCAGCTCCAGCTCCTTATTTGCTAATAGCTCCATTGAAATCCATAATCCATAAGTTTTTTGTTGGTTCATCAGTTTATGTTGTCATAGTTTTACTTTCCTCGGTGATTGCTTTACTCTCTTCCATGCCAGATGCATTATCTTCCAACTTTGTAATTTGACCGTCCAATTCACCATCATTATCTAAAATAAAGGAGTCTAGGTCAGAATGAATAGAGTACAGGGGATAGTTATGTGGCTTCTCTTGATTGTTGACCATGTACTTCATCAGAGTCTCTCTATACAATATTCTTTGTTGTCCAAATGTAGGGATGGTGGCATAAGACATGTCTAACTGCAAAGTACCTTTTAACTTGGCACCCCATCTAGGTAATAACATACCATATTTCGGGGGAATATCTGCAACCACAATATCCATCACCATACTTTTAGCTGGGATTTGAGCTAGGGTAATGCACAAGTCTTTGATCAAACCTATGCATTTAACCTTGCAAGAGTCAAAGGAGTATAAGTCCTTGTAATGCCTAGTAATATCAAGCCCCAACTTATCCATCACATCCTTGGCCATAAGATTGCGAGAAGCACCAGAATCTAGCATAGTGTTATGTAATGTATTGTCATGGATATTCAGACTGATGTAGAAAGGAGGAAAAGAACCATTGTCAATTTGTCCCTCAACCTTAGGAATGAACAGCAGCTCGGGTTGATCATCAACAACATTCACAGTGTATGTGTGTAATCCTGATCCAATGTTTAATTCTTTTGTGCCTACTCTCGGTTCAATTCTTAATGTTTTGATCACCTGTGATCTGTAAGCATCTGTGTTCATTAGTTCTGTCAGAGGAATAGGAATCTTCAGTTTGGCCAATTCACTTTCCAAGCTAAAAGTGGTCGAAGTTCTTCTTTGGCTCTGCAATTCTGATTTGTCAGTCACAGTTTTGTGTGTAGTGGTGTTGGGCTAACTTGTGGATGCAACCTCGGTTTGAACTATCCTTGGTGAAGATTCAGGAGTTCTTTTTGCAGGAGTCTCTGAATTATTCTTTTCAGGGACTTTCTTAGGAGTAGTATCTGAGGTTTTCTTAGCTTCAGCATCTTTCTTAGTTTCAGCGGACCTCTTAGTTGGGTTTTCATTAGACTTCTTTCTTTTTAGGTTATATTGTCTCTCGACTTCCATTATTTCATTTTCAAAGGATTGTTGTTTAGTTTCTTCCTCTTCCTAATTTACCTCTGTTTGTGAAAGCATAAATAGTTCATGTTCTTCCTGAGTGAGAAAAATGGAATCATTATCATTAACCCCCATAAGGTTTATGTGAATGTCATCTAACTCCTCAATTACCTCTTCCCCTTCATCAGCATATCTCTCTTGAAGAGGTGGCCTAATATACTGATCAAGCCCTCTTTGTTCCCTTTGATTTCTAGGCTCTCTCTGTCTGATTTGGGGAGGGTTCCTTCTAAAATTTGGATTTTGAATCTGAGGAGTAGGTTGATTTTCTCTAGGAGGGTTTATGTCATTGATTTGCAATATGTCCATAATTCTCTCCATGGTCCTTACTAAATAATCAATTTTGGTATTTGAAGTAGAATTGGAAGGTTCTTCTTTAATTGTAACTCTCCTTTCTATTCTTTGCCTAGCTCTTCTGGCTAATAGATTTGCTTCAACACTCACTGCACTTTTCTGCATATCTTCTAAAGTGGAAGAATTTATTTCTCTCAGTTGGTAGGGCATATCAACATCAAATCCATTAGGGAACTTGATTAAGGCCAATCCTTGAGGAGGCTTGATATCAGTAGGAATTTCATTATATAGATTACTGAAATGAATCCAATAATCTTGTACCATTTCCCCTTGATTCTTTTTTATATTTTCATATTTTGATAAAATCTAGAGAGCGTTTTTCTTTACCTCCCACCTGTCGAGAAAACTTCGGTCAAAGACAGCAATATCAAAAATTCTAGCAGCATGTAATGCTTTGAACCATTTTTTGACATCGCCAGTTAAGTTTTGTGAAAAAAGTCTCATCTGGACATCTACCTCATCAACATCCTGCAAATCAAAGTAATCATTCATTTTATCCAAATGTTGTTGCGCATTAAGGGGTCCAGTACCATCAAACTAAGGAATCCTGGTTTGATAGTCTTGTGTCATGGAATATAAGGGAGAAGCTAACACCAGGGGAGCATATCTTGCTTCCATGACTAGTGGAGGAGGTTGAATGACAACCTGTGTGATTGGTTGGGAAGTGACAGAAGAGGTAGATGATGTAGGGCTAGGAGATACATAATGAGTTTTTTGAGGATTGAGAGACGTTGCAACAATAGTAAGGGAAGAAAGTTCAACTGACTGTTGAAAGTGGGCTTTATACAAAGCATGATCAAGATTTGATACTAGGTATTCTAACTTCTTAAACTCTTGGAGAAACCTTTGATCACAATCTGCTCTAGGAGAAAGTCTTTCAGGGGTTCTAGGTTGGAGGATGGTTTGATCTGGAACTATTTCACTCACAAAGCTATCAGACTTGGTTCTGAAAAGGCTTTACTCAAAGGGTAGGTCAAACTCAATGTCTTGGATGGTGACAAGCTTCTCTCGAAGAGAAGTGGCCCTATGGAGAGGATTGTGACTCCCTTGACCTTCTACCATGTTTCTTTTTCTGAGCAATTTTTTGGGATTATCTAATGTTATTATAAGTTCTGGATCATGATGAGATCTGGTGTGAATTCTTTTAGGAGCCATAACTTTAAAATTTTAAGAAATCTAGATTAATATATACAAACTTCAACAACCTCTGAAAATATATCTCTTTGTAAGTTAGATCTTATGATTTGTTTAGAAATAAAGTTTTATTTATCTAGGGAAATAAAACGTAAGGATGGAAGGTTTGTTCAGTTCCCCAATATGGTCACCACTATGTTAGCACTCTGTAAATTCCCAGAGGTTGTTAAGGGCAGAATAAATTTGACAGAGGTAACTTACCAAAACCACTTTGAAACTGGGATCTAGCCCTGCCAGTTTCAGAAAGGGATCTCTCTCTAGGATTTAGATACATTTGAGTTTTAAATATTAGGCCAGTTAAAATAATTTGGGTTTGTTTGTTTTGTTTATAAATATTGGCTGAAGTATTGCTTTAAACATCCATTGGGCTATGGTGTCTGTGCTAAATATTAAGATATGATTTCAGTTTTTATAAGATTTCTTCATAGGGAGAGATAATAAGAATGTTGGATCTATTGAGATTGAATGTAGTGGAAATATAGAATAGGTGAGAGAGTCAATCAAACAAAGAAACAGATAAGAATTTCTTTGATTAATATCAGATGAAATAACATGCATATCGCTTAAAAACCAGAAACAGAGTGCATGAGAAAAATTATGTTCATTAACTTCCTTTAAACGATTTGAACCAGAAAACAATATGATTTACAAAGTAAGATAAACATTAACAAATCAAGATGGACATCACCAACATCCAAATGCAAGAATCCTATGAATCTGTCTTTTTATTACTGGTCGATCTTCTCAAAAAGATTACAAATATAGCTTCTTGGGCACAAAAATCAACCCTCAATACTTCCAAGTAAGAAGTATTTATACAACAATTACATTTGATCCTGTCATTAATGACTTGGATATAGTGGAATAAAAATCTAACTGACTAGATACAAATTACAAAATAATAGGACTATTGGTGATCTGTTCAAATCCAGAATGTTGATTTCTGGGAAAGTAGTTGGTGATTCATCCACTCAACTTTGACTGTCCTCCTCATGTTGACTCGAATGTTCATGTCGCTTTTACTCAATCAAGGAACATAGGTCTTCCCATCTCTTTTGACTAGGGATGGAAACCTTGAGTAACCTTCTGTATGTTTCATCCATCTCTGTGTACTTGAAAAAGGTAGGCTTGGTGATGAATATGTATTTTATCTCATGTTGGATGCTTAGGTCCAACTGTAGAGTTTCTAAGAATGCCTTGCCAGTGATGCTCCCTTGTATGTCTGCAAACTTAGAACCATATTTTTCCACTACAAGGATCTTATGTTTGTAGTCTTCCAGAGTAATCATGTTATCATTGATCACAAATAAACTTGGAAGACCTTTCTTGTGCAATGAGTCGGTATTGTTGAAAAAACTATGCACTCCAATATCCATTGTCTGAGCTTTCTCCTGAAGTTGCAGCATCAATACCTTCTTGGTCAAAACCTTCTCTACCTCAAGGATTGTTTCTGTCCTATCCTCAAATTCCAAAGCCTCTAGCTCTTCTTTGGTCTTGGAATTCAAGAACCTGATGATTTAAGTGGCCTCTGTGGGCCTTTCTCCCAATTATGTCCTTATCTTGTCAATGGCTTGTCTAGCTCTCTGCACCAGTTCATGTTGTTCAAACATAATTTGTATAAGAGGCCATATCTCTTTCATTGACTAGTTGATGTATATGCATATGTTTTCTTTGGATTTTGATAGTGTCTTCACCATGACTGTCTCCTTCTGCAGCTCTTTCTTGAGCCTCTGTGATTTGTGCATCTTTGTGTTGTAGCTAGGCTGAAATGTGGACTTCAACTTCTGAAGGTTATTGATTTCATCCTGCAATCTTTTGATTTCTTGTCCTTGAAAGGTCATGTCCTCCATTGAATTTGCCAATTTTTCTGATGCATCTAGAGTTGTCACTGGAATAGTTGATGGAATCTCTATTGCAGTTGTTGTTGTTGGTGTACTGGTCCCTATGAGAGGAACTGCATTCAATGGTATGACGACCATTGGCATAATTTGTTCCTTCTCTTTAACTAACTTATCCAACTCGGCCTCTATCTCCTTAATATGTGCATTCTGCTCCATGATTAATTTCAGCATTTCCTCCTTGTGGCCTTCAGTCTCATCCATTTCATTTTCCTATGGGTCTTTTGTGGCTGGGATTTTTAGTTGTTTCCTTAAGGATGTTATTTCATCACTATTCTTATTTTGTAGCTCCTCATCTGCTTTAACATTTGATGGATCATATCCAATCTTGAGTACCAACTCCTCCAGAGATTTAATCTTGTTATCTTTTGCTAGGGAAGATATCTTCTCCAGCTTCAACTAAGACTGGACATTGTTTAAGGAAACCTGCAACTTTGCAGTAGTCATGGAGGTATTTGCAAGAGTTGAAAAAATTGTCTCACCAGTTTTTTTGTGCATATCCATTTGATCAGCTGGATGCACCTCTTTTATATCAAAATCAAACATTGACCTCTTGTAATAAGAAATTGCCTTGGGGTGAGGCACCTGTGCCTACCAGAATGCCATGTGCATCCTTCCTTTTTATGTGTCATAGGAAGAAAGTAGCCTATGTTGTGTTGTCGATGTCTGCTTCCATAATTTTTCATATGTGCTATTGGTCAACAGTTCATTCTTCTTTTTCATCGAGTTATACTTCTCAAAGATGTTGAGTCATGTTGGCTCATGTGAGGATTTAGTTGACAATGTAGAATCTATTTGTTTCTTGGATGAGGAAGTGGACATCATTTTTTGGATACCTGAGAAAAGTGATGAGTGTGGTCCCTCCATAACTGTGGTGGACTGAGTTTCTTCTTCCCCATACCTATCAGGTGTATGGCTAGTCTTGGGCATCTTCCTGTAGAATTGGAAGTTTTCTGCTGAAATTTCTTTGACTGAGGGAGATACTTATTTCCTGACTCTCTTCTCTACTGGTACTTGTGGAGTATTGGTTTGTGAAATGCTAGAAAGTTAAGGATATTAATCTGTGTCTAGCATAGTGTTTTCCTCCCACTCTGTCTGGTTCATGAATTTCTCAATTTTAGGTTTAGGAAAATGAGCATAGGGAGAAATATTGTTCTTTAACCTGGTTTCTACAATGATGCCACAGGGGTCATAGTGCCATGGGAAACTTTGACTGAACTTCATTTCCTTTCACATTTTGTTGGCTTCTTCCCCTGCAACTTTGTTGTTGCGGATGAAATAACCTATCTAACCTTTGATCCTGAGCTATTGTTTCTTCTTAAAAGCTACAAAGTGAATATCATTTGAATTTATCATCTGTCTGATATATTCCAGAGTGAATATCCTGACAGGAAAATACTTTGGCAACTTGTAAGGGGGAAATTCACATCTGTAGATTCTGATTTCTGTATGATCTCTGTAGAGGTACCAGTCTCCTGTTTTAGCTAGGTCTCACAAATGTAGAATTCTCTGAATTTCCTCGTTTATCCTTGGTTATGTTCTTCCATTGAGCATGCATACCATTGGATGGTATAATTGGTCAATGAATTGTTTGAAATTGAAATCAGATGAGTTCTTCCTCACTATGGATGTCTAGTAGGTCACAGGTTGAGGATTACTATCTTGGTCCAACTTCTACTGGGAGAAGGGGAACTTGTCTGCTTGGAAAAAGAGGAACATGTACATCGGTATTGAAGAATACTGGAACATACCTTTTGTGGAAAACTTGAAGACTTGTTCATGGATGTTGTCAGCTAGAAACAAACTGTAGTCAAATTGTGTAGTATCCTTTTCCTCAGTCGATAACATGGATAGAAAACCCAGAATGGGTTCATCTACTCACTCGTCTAAATAGTATCCTAGTAGACAACATAGGGAGGAAATGATTTGGTGTCCTTTAACTGAGAAGATGGAGTTATGGTATGGGGCATTCTTTTTGGGTAGCTGAGCATTTTTAGGTAGGAAAAGTTCAAATATCTGAGCTCTATGCGAGAAAGACAATTTCTGGTATAGCTCAGTTAAGATTTCAAAGGATAAGGGAGAGGCACAATCGTTTATGGGTATCTGCAGTATCTGATCTATCGTTTGAGGGGTGATGGTGAAAAGAGTTTCTCCAGACAAAGAGACAATTGCCCTTTGGCCAGGAAGGTAGTGGGCTTGGAATTTCAGGGAAAACTCAAGAAAACGGTATTTCTGGGGAAAGAGATATAGTGGAAGATTAGATTCCCAGAGCCCGATCTCACCGCTCTAATCCGGAAAAACATCCTTGAGCCAGAAGTGTAATTTGAATAATTTGAATTCACACTTCGGATCTGCAATTAAATCATCTTTGTTGGCCAGGGGAATACGATCCATATCGATGGGAGGAGGGAGGAAAGGATTTTCTACAGTCTTGAAGGATTTGAATTTGGGCACCATCGTCAAACAGATACCTGCAAACGGAAAAGGTGTAGTATGTGTTTACCAGGTTTTAATGGCGGTTGTTGACAGTGAGATTTGATCACAGTTTTATTGAGAAAAATAAATGGTGGTGTTGACTGCATCTTGATCAATGAACAATG
>SNQJ01S0024439.1:45372-68962 GCA_010110895.2 Picea sitchensis | reverse complement strand
GAGTTAACTAGTCAACTAGTCTTCAGTTAACTGACTGAACAAAGAGTAGTGAGTTGGTGATGATCCCAATGTTGCATGGTGACAAAACCAATGCAACATCTAAACTCAACTCAACTAGTCAAACTGAAGTGTCAACTGAAAGTGGAATATGCTCCCTTAAAATATAGGAGACTGGATAATGACTAATTATGACTAATAAACAAGGAATAACCTTCGGAAAAATAAATCCTAGGTGTGTGCGAAGTAACTCCAACACCTAATACATAGATGGAGCCAACACCTTGAAAAACCCCTAATCCACTCAGATTATACAATCTCAACAACTAATATTTGCAATTTCAACAATTCTTCTAAATTTCTAACCAGATTTTGGGCAAAAATGATCAACAAACATAGCTGAAAAAAGTTCAAAAATTCTAATGTTTAGACTAATTGAGAAAAAAGAACCTTACACATTAACATGTATGTGCCACCACATTAACCCGACCAATGCAGGAAATACATTAATGCCACCATGCAACCACTTCCTTTTTTTTTTTTCTTATGTTCTTTACAACCAACTAAACAATAATTAAATATGTCAATTAGCCTCCCAAACCAACCAGATAATACCACTCGGAATTTAAACAAAAAGGACAAATTTTAATATTTTGTATTTCCTAAAACTTTATCAATTCTCAAGTTAAATGTGTTGCGGGTATAAGTAGGGTTTAATAATAGATAATAATTTCTGGCCCAAAGCTACTAAACATTAATTAAATATAATTAATTATTAATTATTAATACATCACAAAAATATGGAAGAAAAAAATAATTATTTACAATGTTTTATAGTTTTTTTTAGTCATAGGGTTTAATCTAATGAAACTTATAATTTCTCTATGTAAAAAATAATAATATCAATTTTTACATTGAAAGAGATTGTAATATAGTACATAAGGTTTTGTAAAATGAAGTGAGTTAAAAAGTGGACAAACTCAACTTTTTTGATAAGTTTATTTTTTCTTGGTCATCCAAAGTTTCACTTTGAATTACTCCATTTTTTTAAGCTTTTACCATTCAAGATTTTTTTAAATAAGCTAAAAACCCCTCACTACAAAGTTCCATAATCAAAATTCTCATTAATCGAATCTGACTATAGTTTTAGGCAAAACTCCTATTAAATTTAGAAAGAATTTGGAGGGAAAAATGATTGAGTTTGTCCACTTGTTAACTTACTCATTTATAAAATAAGTTAACTCAATGTAAACCTAAAATAAGTGAGCTAACTAATGTACTAGATGCTTTAGCCTTGAGTGGATTCACTTTAGACACATGTAACTTAACTATCTAGATGCATTGAGCTTACTATGTGGATAGATATGGGATGGGAGTTGTCTAATTGTTCTAAGTTTTGGCCATTTTCGATAGAATGTGGCCATATAAATATGCACGAAATCACAATTTTATGTTATTTAAATTGCATTTTTAAATACAAAAATGGATTCAACCTGCTAAAAAACACCTGGAGCACTAGCATTATACAAAATTAATCATTCAAATCTACAAATCCAACAATTTATCTCTACATTTCAAACAAAAATAAATATCTAAAAAAAAATAAACTACAACCATAAATATAATATCAAAATCCAAACCTATAATTATGTGGTTGTATTGGATTTACTATATTAAAAGGCCATGTCTATTAAGAATAGACAAATTTCAAAAGAATTTTTTGGAAATTTTAGGGAAAACAAAAACCATACAAAAATTCAAAAGACTTTTTTGGAAATTTTATGGAAAACAAAATCACAAGGTTTTGATTGATCTAATATGTTTTGAGTGATTTTGAGATTTTATTATTATAACTATTTCGAAACCTTTGAGATTTTATTATTATAACTATTTTGAAACCTTTTTTCTCCAAAACAAAATCACAAGGTTTTGATTTAGTATGTTTTAAGTGTTTTTGAGATTTTATTATAATTATTTGTAAACCATACAAAATCACACGGTTTTGATTGATTTAGAATGTTCAAAATCACAGGGTTTTGATTGGTTTAGTATGTTGTAAGTGTTTTTGAGATTTTATTATTATAATTATTTTGAACCTTTTTTTTTAATGTAATACAAAATCACACGGTTTTGATTGATTTAGTATGTATTAAGTGCTTTGCAGATTTTATTATCATAATTATTTTGAAACTTTTTTTCAAAACAAAATGAAAAGATTTGATTAGTCTAATATATTTTAAGTAATTTTGAAATTTAATTATTATAATTATTTTTTCAGCTTAAAATTTTATTATTATAATGATTATTATAATTTATTATTATAATTATAAAAAAAACAGTCTTCCTCGTGAGAAAATCTTCAAGCAACATGACTCCACAAAAACATCAAAATTAATCACAAAACCTCAAACTAACCTAGTAAATATTTTTTTTGTTATCAAAATTACACTAAAAGTAACTAAATCAAATAAGTAAACCTTTCATATTTATAAAGTTAATAAATTAAATTTTAAAAAACATTTAAATTAAAAATATAAAAAAAAAAATTAATTACATCTGACTGATTAATAAAGATTAAGGTTTTGTTAAAGAGTGGAGAATTTTTTGGGTCATATAAAAGCTTGGGTTTCATTTTATAATTCTGTGGCATTTTAATAAAGATTAAGGTTTTGTTAAAGAGTGAAAAGATGTAAATGTCGAATTTTTTGGGTCATATGAAAGCTTGGGTTTCATTTTATAATTCTGTGGCATTTCATTTTATGGCCATCTGCTTTCCATATAGTAGGGTGGCTGATTTTTTTAGTTGGAATCAAGGGATATAAATTTGCATGAAATCATTATCTTTTGTTGTTTAAAATCCATTTCTGAATGTAGAAATGGGGATTTAGCATGCTGAAAAACTCTTGAGGCACTCAGATTATATAGAAATAATCACTTAAATCTAGGGATCTAACAATTTCTCACCGGATTTCGAGCAAATATCCCTGGAAAATAGTCATTTCGTAGAACGTTTAGGCTACAGCAAAAATATATCATACATGAGTTACAGGTGATAATTGCAAATACTAAGCCCATTCCATGTTACAAGCACTATGTATTAACTAGTTGAAGAGTTTCAAATATAGGTCGTGGGATCTAAAAGTAATTCAGATCCGACAGCCTATAATCCACCTGGGGCAGCATTCAATGTGGCTCGATATTGTCCACCATATATTTCCACGGCAATACCCAGCGTGTTAAGTAGCATTGAATGTTGTGACAGGTTAAATATAGACCATCGGATCTGAAAGCAATTCAGATCCTACGAAAGCAGTTCAGATCCTACGACCTATAATCCACCTACCGCAGCAGATGAAATATAAGCCATCGGATCTGAAAGCAATTCAGATCCAACAACCTATAATCCACCTGCCACAGCATTCAATACTACGTACCAAGTATTTACAGCACATATATTTTACACCAAATAAGCAGTAGGGTGTTAGCGGTGGTTGTCAGTATTTTATTTAATGGACAGGCCCGCTTTGAATTTAATAACAGACAGTTGAATAGTACCCAGGCGTAGAAATTCGTCATTGTTTAACAGAGGTGAAGACCTAGGTAGGGAAGGAGAATTTGTATTTATATTTTTCTTTAATTTTTATTTGTGGGCAATGCGGGCGCCGTCATTGGATGCCGGAGAGGTGAAGATTGCAACTTGCAGGTCTAGTCAATGCAATTAGGGTTTGTGTACCGCTACTGTCAAAAATTGGTGATGGTAATTTGACGAAATGGCATTTGTCGGGACTCGCCTCGTGAGCATTCATTTCAAGTTCCTGTCGCATCTGTTGTTTCTACTGAATATTTGGTACTGAATGTTTGGTAATTGAATTCGTTCAATCTGGGTTCAATCGTACATGAAAAATCTTTTGCCGAATCTGACATTAAAATGAAAATTGTTCTTATACATAGGTCTGTCAATCAATCACTCGCCGTTCAATTTTTTTCTAAATTGAATCTTGCTACTTTCTCACAGTTGTGGAGTGTTTCGAAAGATGGACCTTTTGTTTTGCTCTGCAACCAGCGGATGATTTATACAAATCTTCTTTGTTCTCGTGGAGATCTTTTTCAAAGATCGATGTTTCAAAATCCACTAAAACATTGAATACCTCTCATTGACCTTTTAACTTATTTGTGAAGACGGAGACTTTTTTATTATCAATTTTTTATTTGCTCCATGTCCAAGCAACTCAAGACTTAATGCATTTTTTCATGAAATTTTCGAGATAGAGTTATCCAGCGAGGGAGACCTTTTTATTTCTTAAATTTTTCCTTGTTTTCTTCATTTTCTGTGCTCTTCTGGAAAAGTGGAAACAGAAAAACATTTTATTTTAGAATGTGAGGCCCTCAAAGACAGCAGGGCAAATTATGCAGGTATTCTGACAGCTAGTTCTTGGGATAATCTATTCAGCAAAGAGTTCGTCGAGAAGCTGGGAACGGTTATTGTAAAACTTCACAGGAAAAGGGCCGAATACAAAAGTCAGATGGAAAAGCAATCTGTCCCATAGGCTATTTTTAGCCTCATGAACTTTAAGAATACTTTCTTTCTTTATTTCTCATCAAGTAAATTCAATTCCAATCTTATATGTATCATGCATTTCATTGTCAAAGCCCTCTCTTCTTCTCTACTTTCATCATGTAAGTTCAATTTCAATCTTGTAAGTAAGTTGAATTCCAATCTTATATGCATCATGCATTTCATTGTAAGGCCCTCTCTTCTTCTTCTCTACTTTCATCAAGTAAGTTCAATTCCAATCGTGTATGTATCATGCATTTCATTGTCAAGGATTTGTGTATGCATATATTTAAAGTTTGTGGGTAGTATTAACTTGAAAATTATTATTAATCATTGGTTTTGATGATAAGCACATGCAATGTTTCGAAACAGTTAATTTGTATCCAATATTAGATTTAATATAGTGATCAATTTTAGGAGAATTTTCCATTTTAATTCTTTTTTTAGATATTGCATTTAGTGGTTATTTTTATCCATGTTTCAAAAAATGGTGCTACTAGTACTAGTAGTATTATTTTCTTTTCTAAGTTAAAATTATAAAATTTGCAACCATGGTTTATAAAATTGCAAACAAAAACAGTAAAATTGACCCCAAATAAAAAAGTGTTTTTCATAGCATCACCCTTCTTTTTCGGGATTGAAATTATAACTTATTTGAAATAGTGGCCTTGACAACCAGTATCATTCCAAACAAAAACCCTAAAATCGTATCTTGAAATGAAAAGTGGTGTTCACAATAGCACCCCTTGTTTTTTGGGGTCAACATTACAACTAGTTTAAAACCGTGGCATTGACAATCGATAAAGTTGCAAATAGAAACCCCAAAATCACCTTCAATGAAATATGGTACAAGTAGCACATTTACTTTTTTATTTAAGTTTAGAATTGCAACATTTTTAAAACCATGGCTTAGAAAAAAAACACTAATTCAAACAAAATCATAAAAAGGAAAAAATAAATAAAAAGAATATATATATATATGGGAAAAAACCCAAAACAAAGAGAATATGTATGTGTATGTGTATATTTTTTAATAATAATAAAAAAATAGCAAACTAACCCAAATTCAAAAATACAAAATAAAACAAGCTAGAAAGGAAAAAATTAAAAACAAAAAATTTAATAAGAAATAAAACATTTACAAACATATAAAATAAAAGAAATTAAAAAAAATTAACAAACCATTTTTTATAAATTTTAAAAGTATATATATAGTTGGGAAAAAGTAGTATCAAGAGGGGGATGATTTCTAGAGTCCCCCATTTCCCTCACTTTTTATTAAAAATCTAAAGAAATTCGAGGTTGAGGGGCGTTACAAAGGTGATTCCAGAAATCCCCTTCTCCCCTACCACTCTCTCTTCCTCTCTCATTGGCACCCAAGGGGTTTCCACTCCTTTGGTGGGGGAAGGGGGAGTAATTCCAATAAATTGAAAGGGGAGCAGAACAATTTCAAGGATTGCCCTTCCCCGCCCCCTCTCCCGCACCACTCTATCCCTGCTCCTTTGGTGAGGGGAGGGGGTGTGATTCCATAAAATCGAGAAGAGAGGATGACAAATTTGGGAATCACCCTCCTACCCACCACTCCCTCCCTCCCTCTCCTCTTATTGGCACCGAAGGATCGCCACTCCTTTGGTGGGAAGGAAAAGGAGTGATTCTAGGAACTTCCTACCCCTCCCTCCCTCCCCTCCTGCTAGCATCCAAGGGGCCACCGAGAGGGGAGGGAGGGAACACCTCCAAGAACACATTTTTTATTTTATTTTTTTTTAATTTATAAAATTTTGCTTATTATTTTTTTTAATTTCATTTTATATTTATACGTTTGTGAATGTTTTTATTATTTTTTCTTTCATTTTTCTTTTAATATATATATATATATATGAACAAAATATGATTGTTCTTTTCGTTTAAGGGTTTTCCTCATTTTTTATGATTTTGTTTACAATAGTGTTGATATTTTTAGGTCATGGTTTTAAAATATTGTAATTTTAAGTTCAAAATAAAAAATGAATATCCTACATGTAGCATGATGTTTTGATTCAGAGGTTGATTTTGAGGTTTCAATTTAGAACATTATCAGTTGTGAAGGCCACAGTTTCAAACAAGTTGTAATCTTAACCCCAAGAAAAAGTGTTTGTACTACTAACACAATTTTTTTTGTTTCGGAGGTCAATTTTAAGGTTTTTGTTTAGAGTGGTATTGATTGTCAAGACCACAATTTCAAACAAACTAAAATTTTAACCTTGAAAAAGATGGGCGATGTTGGGAACGCCATTTTTTTTATTCAATGGTCAATTTCAAGGTTTTTATTTGCAACTTTACAAGGATTTAAGACCATGGTGGAAAATGTTATAATTCTAAGCCCCGAGAAAAAAGGTGATTCTACAAGCACCACTTTCAATTTGGGCGTTGATTTTCGTACTTTTGACCCAAAAATATTGGTATTTAGGGATAGAGTTCTTGTTTTGAGGTCACAGTTTTCGTCCATTCAATAATTGTGTTATTTTCAATCTAGTCTACAAAACTTTGTCTTCCAAATCCCGTGTTTTCCTTATTAATTAGTCAAATTGAACACTTAATCGATTTTGAGTCACAGTTCTAGTAGGGATTAGAAGCAATTTTGATTTTTACCCTCCCCTTTGTAATTTTTGGTTTCCAAATCTCTTGTATGATGCATTTGAAATTATGGTTAGTGATGATTCATGGTTTTATTCTTAATGGCACAACTTTCCTTTTACTTTCACTCAATCTCTAACAAACAAATGTGATGGAAAGGGATTGAATATATGTGTTTTGGTTTTGCATTCCTAGTATGTAATTTTGAGATGCATTTCTTTTAAAATTTTGCTAGAACCATCTACACGTCAACTAAGAAAAGAACTCCTAAATCACAAAGAAAAAATAAGAAAGTAATTGAGCAACATTAGGTTCATGCATAAGAAGTGGTCGTTGAACTAAGAAGTGTTAGGGTCATGCCCTAACCCCCTAAGTAGATAGATCGGTTGTTATGTATGGAGGTCATGTATAGAAAATAAGGCCCATGTAGTAATGTGAAAGCAATAATTGTAAGAATGATTACTAAAAGGTTTCACCTATGAAAAACTTCCTTCTCTAGAATGTTCCTAGGAGGTAGATAGGACTATATAAAGAAGTACAAGCAATGTAATGAGATGTCTTCGGAAGTATATTGCAATTGGAGCTCTACTCATTGGAGGGTTCCCCCTTGAAGAGGCAAGTGAACAATCCCCTCATCAATAAAGGTATAATATTTTGTTGTATTATGGTTATTTTATTGCCTATTGTTGTTGTAATCAGCGATTTCTACAATTGATCTAGTTAAATTCTATTATTTCTTCTATGCATCTTCCAATTTACTAATAAATAACACCACAAATCGTATCAGATCACTTTCCTGAGCTAATATTTTAGATCATTTTTTTGGATAGAGATATATTTCAACGTCTATAAATAACATAGTGATTTTTCGTTCAATGGGTAAACCTACGGTAGCAAAAAAATACATGTAGGAAATACAACTAGTTTCACCTAGTTGGACTCCCTTATAACCTCTCGTTGGTACCCCTTTGAGAAGTACCACATCAAACAACACCTATATATGGAATTTCACTTCCACGTACCCTAGAGTATATCAAAATTCCCCTAGGCCACATGAAACCAACTTTAGATAAGTTAATCAACCATCTTGTTTCTATAGTTCACCAAGAACAACACTTGAGAAGATTACTCTCTAATACCTAGGTAATCAGGTAGTACAACTAAGGGTATGGTCGAGACTCCTTAGTTGGTACCCTAAGAAATTGAGCCAAGTACTAATGTTGGACCCCACATGTATATAAGAGAGATATAGCACGTGGCACTCCCTTTCCCTTGGGACCCTCAATACCCTACTCCATGCTGCCAATCCACAAAACTCCTACATAAACAACATTATTGAGAATTTGTGATTTCTATCACTGGAAACCTTGATCCCTACTACCAGTCCATGAAATTACTACATAAACTGCAGTATTGAGAATTTGGGAATTTTGTCAACATAGTAATATTCAGGTGGGAGTATAACTTGGATAGGAGTAGCAGAAAAAACAAAATAAAATTGGGTCCTACCCACACCCTTATTTGATACCTATCTTAATAGAATCCTTGTGTCAAATTGATCATTGTGATACCATACTCCAGTAAGTATTTTGGTGAACCTTCTCACCCTACTACCAAGTACCTATCTCAATATACCCAAAACGCAGTGTTAATCGCCTTGGTACCACTCCCTAATAACATTTTTCCTAAGGTGTAGAGCTAGCCACCAAATGCTCCTCCTTGGAAACTTAGTGTGATGAGTTGCAACAAAAAATAGATTGCAGCCACTCCTCTGTTCAACAAAATCTTGATGCCATCAATGACAAACTCACCAAACTGGAGTCACTCCTAGACTAGTTGTCCAAATTCATTCCATTGCAAACTCAATTTGTGAGTTATCAATGACAGGACTAGCCATCCCAAAAGAAAGGAAATAAATCATCCAATCCCACAGGGCCTCACTCTACCCTAGTTATTCGTGACCCTTTGACTAAATTATGGCATAGACTCCCTAAAGTGGATCTCAAAAAAATTTATGGATTCGACCCCATGGGATGCGTCACTCAAATGGAACATTATTTTTCCCTACATGGAATCACGGATGACTTAATGAAACTTCATGTGGGTTTCTTATATTTATATCTTGAATGTAGGAAATGGTGGCAATGGAATAAGAACTCCTCAAGAGGCTTATATTTATTGGACACAATTTGTCTTAGACCTCTATGAATTATTTGAAATAGACACTCATTATTTAGGATGACTGACTAAGCTTAAATAACCCGATATAGTCAAAGAGTTCATCTCCACTTTTAAGCAACTCACCTTCCACACTAAAAGCATGTCTAATACGTTTTTTCAAGAATGATTTAACAGTGGTCTAAAAGAATAGATACTTGCACAATTATTATTGGTGCGTCCTATTACTTGGTTGGAATCCCCTCAAAGGGCCTAGGAAGACCAAAAGGTGGTAAATGATCAAATTAAAAAGACACGCTTTATTCCTCATCCTCGTCTCGCTATCTCTCCCCGTACCAATCCCTCTCCATCGTCTCCACCCCTCAAGATCCACAAGTTAATCCATGTTGAAATTATGGGTTAAAATTCCAGAGCACCAACTTAAAGGTCTATGCTACAACTACAACGAAAATATTTTCTTGTGCGTAAATGTAAGGAAGTGGAACCATAGATCTCCATACATGCCTTGATAGGTATTTATACTCCCCAAACCCTCAAATTGATTGTATTCATCAAACATCACAAAGCCATTATCTTAATTGATAGTGGTAGCACCCATAACATCTTTCATCGACGTGTGGCCCAAGAAACGCACTGCTACATTCATATTCTGAACAACTTCTAGACCATGATTGCTAATGGAGGTTCCATGAAAACCCCTGATGGTAAGTATGGGTCCTCATAATCCATCGATAATGGATGTTCTTCAACTTATTTCTAGATGGTAAAGATGTTATTGACTGTGAACCTCTATCAGAGCTTGGCTCATATGTGCTTCCTTTCAGATGCAATGGTAAACGGCTCAAGATGCCCAAGAAGCATCATCTCTCCCTGAAAAGGAGGTTATCCAGCCGCACCTTCCAGTACGGTTGTTATGGTCATTGTGAAAATGTGCAACTTCAAATTGGTGATTATTCATTGAAAACCCAAATCTGCATTATTTAAATGCATGGTTGTGACATTGACTTGGGTGTTGAATGGCTAAGAACATTAAGTCCAATGACCATGGATTTTTGTGTGTTATACATGAGTTTCTAGTAGGAGGGGAATCGCTACATTTTCAAAGGAATCACATTCGGTTGTCCAATGATCATCAACTCCCACCGTATGGAAAATAATCTTAAAAAATTGCATCCATGCATTGTGGTTCAATTCAATGCCATTCAATCATTTGAGACACCTTCTCAACCCATCCATCTTAACATGAAAATAGTCTTGGTCAAACACCAATCCATATTTTAAGCTCCCCAAGGCCTACCACCCTCTAGATGTGACCATGATCATTATATTCCTCCCATATCAGATAGCCTCCCAACCAATGTACACCTAGCATATCACCATTCATTTGCCTAAAAAATTGAAATAAAAAAGATAGTTCAAGAGTTCTTAGCTTCTAATGTCATTTTCTCTAGTACCAAACCTTATTCGTCACTGGTCATCATGGTCCTAAATAAAGAAGGAACTTGGTACATGTATCCCGACTTTCAATCTCTCAATAAAATAACAGTCAATGATAAGTTTCTTGTTCCTATCATTGACGACCTTTTGGATGAGCTCAAAGGTGCTCAATTCTTTTCCAAACTTGATTTACACTTAAACTATCACCAAATTCACATGAAGGAGTTAGATATTCCCAAAACTACTTTTGCACTCATGTAGGCCATTATGAGTTATTGGCAGTTCCCTTTGGCCTTTGCAATGCACCTTCCACCTTACCGAGTCTCATGAAAAAAAGCATTCAACCCTTTCTATGTCATTTTCTTCTTATAATTTTTTATGCATCTTGATCTATAGTAAAACTTTGCATTCTCTTGTCACCCATGTGGATTGAGTCTTATAATTGCATGTTAATCACCAAATCTTTCTTAAGAGGTCCAAATGTGTATTTGGTATCCCTAAAGTGGAATATTTAGGTTGTATTGTTAGTCGCGTTAGTGTACATGTGGATCTAAAGAAAATTCAAGCGATGAAGGATTAGCCCCATCCCAAAACTCTTAAAACTTTAAGAGGTTTTCTTGGTCTCACTAATTACTACCAAAAGTTCATAAGCAACTATGGTAAGATTGCAGCTCCCTTCAAAGCCTTGCTTAAAAAAAATTCTTTCAGTTGGTGACGCCACAAAATAAGTCTTCTAGAATTTGAAGAATGTTATGTGTACAACCTCGGCATTCTTTTTACCAAACTTCTCTAATACCTTTGTCTTGGAATGTGATGCATCTAGTAAATGAATCAGAGTAGTTCTCGTGCAAGAGGAACTCCCATTGGTCTTACTAGAAATCAACTATGTGAAAGGAAGTTGGGAAAATCAAATTATGAAAAAGAAAGGATGGTTATATAGCATAATGTGGATATCTAGTGTCTATGCTTGCTTGAGCAACGTTTCTGAATTCAAATAGATCATCACAACCTAACGTACTTCTTAGATCAAAGAATTCCACCCATCGAGCAACATAAATGGGTCACCAAAATGTTGGGATATGTCTATGAGATAATTTATAAGAAGAGAAAGGAGAATGTCGTAGAAAATGCTCTCTCTCTATTATAGCCCTAAAATGCCCTAATCATGCATACATCACCTTGGCCCTCTTACTTGCATATTTTTCCAAAGCACTGTTGAGGAGCTCTTCTTAAAAAAACATTTTTTAGAGCATGTACGCGCCCTGCACCACTACAGCCCGCGTACATACGTTTGTTTCATGCTAGATAGCTTGCATACATACGCTTGTTGAACACTAAACAACCTTTGTATGCTTGCAAAAGTTTCAAAAATTAAAAAGTTGTAAGGAATTCGCTAAAATTCATGGGCTATTGGAGGTTTCCCAACCAATTCACCTGTTATAGCCCGTCACCCAATCGAATAACCATCCTTTTGTCATATAAAAGGAGGTGTTGGGGTCTCATTTCACAACTAAGCATAAGAACAGTGAAACTCTACCCAATTTCACTTCCCTTCCTTGCCCAAGCATTTGCTACCTTTTGTTAGTTATTGCCTCAACATTCCATCTTTAGCCCCTTCTTCTTTCATTCAATCCATTCCCTTCCCTTGAGGTGATCAGAAGATTGAGAGAAGAGGCCTATTGAAGGTGCACTTGGATCATTGTAAAGAGGATCCCGGACCAGGTTCGCAGAACAGTGGTCTACACGGATTGTAAGTCTCAGTCTTTGTTTGATGAATAAAAGAATCTCTTTTCCTTGTCCCAAATGATGATGTTTTATGTATTTTATTTGATTTATACATAGCATTTGATATCTAACCCTAACTCATGAATAGAAACAACATGACTGTAGTCCTTGTTTGCCTAGTTTTGGATGCAGGTCAGCCTTGGGAGGAGACTTGCAGTCACTGGAACTACATAGCTTGAGGAGATCATCACCAGATGTATGAAAGGTACAACTATTGGTCTTCTTCCTTATTGCTTTGTTTTCATTTGTTTTCGTATGTTTTTGGTAGAGTAGAAACTAGATTAACTTTTAGACGGTCATTCGCTCTGTCTATATCTTAAACCCTGGTATAGTTAAAGGGGGGATTTTCCCGCTAGAACTCTTGAAGGCCCTTAATGAACCAATGGAAAATAAACAAAAAGAAACTATTTTGCTGACAAATAGAAATCCCCGTCTAGCACTATTAATACCAAATAGAAGTCATCAGTGAATGCAACAATTACTAGAAAAAACTATATTACATCTCAAACCCCACCTTTTCTTTTGACTTTTGAAAATTTTAATAAGAATTTCCATAATTATCTGGTTGATTCAGGAACCGCATCGAATGTGATGTTGTATTTTGTTTGCAAAAAATTAAATGCATAACCAAGTCAGTGTACTACTCATATAATCCACTTAGATTGATCAAAGCTAAAAGTAATTGGTGAATTAAAATATGCTCTTATCATATTATCTCCAAATCCGATAGTTCACCTTGAAGTAATTGATATTATTATTGTTTTTTTTAGTAAATAAAATAAAATATATTACCTTAAAAAAGCATCATGCCAGTAATTCAAAGTCTTCCACCTATTCCGCCACAGTAGGGAAACCAAAACAGGTGGCTTGCAGAAAACTTAGAAAACATGACTAATGCTAGAAACCATGATGTGGCTTGTGTCATGCACCAGAAAACATGTCTAATGCCAGAAAACATAACATGTTTGTTTCCATACACCAGAGAATTTAGAAAAACCAAAAATAACTGAAGTTGGTTCCTAATGTGAAAAAAGAGAGAGAAGCTAGAGCTTTGGCGAACCCGAGCGTCCTTCATTGTTGTAGGTGAAGACAAAACTTTGGCCACAAGTCGGACAACGCTTCTTATCTGGTGCACCCGACAAGGAGTCGAACAGGAGGTCCATGCGTCAGCTGAGGATGCTCTGATTGTAAAGTTGGTCCTCCAGGTTCCGCCACATATCTAAGATCAACTGAAGGTGGTCATCCAAGAAACTGTGTGGGTTGAGAATAGGTTGATCAAGTCTCCCAACTGTATCCTAATGAGGAGTTGTGTCTGCATCAACAGTTGTTGGTGGAATTTATTCCATGGCCATTCCATGCGTAGTGTTTCGGCTTATCCAATCTGTCAACCAACTAGAGGGAATTTCTTCCTTAACCATACAGTCACCTTCCTCCAATGGGAAGGCCTAGGGACTGGTGATGATGCAAGGCTCTAGAGAGGCTTCCGAACTTTGCGTCTCGAGAGGAGGGATTTCTTCATCAACTGTGAAGCTTCTAGGATCAAGCATGGTATCAAAGAGGGGAGGAGGCAAATCTTGAGCGCTAATGGAAGGAGGAGGAATCTCAAGCCAATTATGTCCAATTGCAGGAGAGATGGTGGTCAGAAGAGAGGGTTGTGAGGGATCAAGGCGGTTGCGTCGAGCAATGAAGCTATAATACGCTGGCCTTATTTTGGGTTTACCTCGCTCTTTGGGAATGGTGGAAGAGTTGCAACAGAGGAGGGAGCAAAGAGAAAAATCAGATTTCTGGTCCAGAGAAGAGTAGGCTAGAGGCACAACGTCGGTGAGGTGAAGACTAAAGAGGATAACTAGCAGAGGGATGGAAGCCACTAGACGGAGGGGAAAATGCCTGCAGTGTGAAGGCTTGGAATACCAGAGAACAGGAGAGCCAGCAGAAAATGAAGAATGGTAGAGTGAATGTGGGCGCTTACCTTCATAGAGGTCGATGAAGTGATTGAGAAAAGAACCATGAAGGCGAAGGTGACACCAAGCCGATGCCTCGTACCTACTCTGGTACTCCAAATCTGGTTCGCACGAGGAGCCATTAAATTTCCTAGGTCATACCAGCGCACTAACATAATTGCAGAGCGGATGTTAGTCATTAGAATGATTTATATATGGGTTTGGAGGCTAGGGATAATAACTTCCCTCATTGCATGAGTGTCATGTTGCTCCAACTGGCCAATTGTCACCCCATCCGAGGAAGGGTAGTCTTGGAGAGCCAGCTCCTTGCAATGAAGCAGTAGCTACAAGTCCTAGGATTTCCCTGTGTTGATGAAGATGGCTCTCAAAGGAGAGATTACTCCTTCATTAGCTAGCTTGTCCGCAACTTTATTAGCTTCACGTCGAATGTGAGAGGTTATTAGAGTGAGAGAAGGTCAAAGAAGAGCTTGCAAATTGTTTAGCCGACCCAAGAGGCACCAAATAGGATTTTTTTTTCTGGATCATTTCCATTAATGATTTTGGCTGCAAGATTGATGATTACTTTGGAGTCCCTTCTATTATGAGGCGAGTAATACTGAGGTCAACAGCCATTTGGATTCCTATGACAAGGCCCCAAATTTTGGTTGAGTATCATGTCCCAGATGTTCATCCATGAGGTACTAAATTTAACCAGAGTTGTCTCTAATAACCGCTCCATATCCTTCCAAACCAGGATTTCCCTTGGAAGCACCATCAAAGTTGACTTTGTAAAATCCCTAGGGGGGAAGCCAAGAATGGTAACTTGACAAGGAGGTTCTTGTGGGAGGTTTCGAGATAGTTAGTTTGATGGGCAGGCTTAAATTCCAAGTAGCTAGAATGGAGGACTCAAGGGGTTCCGAGGGAAGGTATTCTTGGGTCCAAGAGTTGGCTTGGACGGTTTCCTGAATGTACTTATGGATGGTGGACCAAAAGATAGTGGGGGGGAGGCCTAGGAGTGGAAAATTTGTCTATTCCTTTCTTTCCACAGTTGCCAAACAATGAAACCTAGAAGGAGTTTCAGAATTATGTTCAGTATGGGGCTTTTGAAGGGTCCATTTCCTGAATTTATGATGGTATTTATGATGTTATTTCTTTCTCTTCTGGTTCTTCTCATGCGTTGAGATGTCTGATCCCAAATTAACCCACTGAAAGGGCATTGGTTGAGAATGTGCTCCATGGTTTCTTCCTACTGCTGACAAAGATGGAAGATTGAGGGTCCTATGAAACCTCTCCGCCTGAGATTATCCCAAGTCAAGATTTTATTTTGAACTAAAATCCAGAGAAAAGTGGAAATTTTTGGTCATAGTTTGGAATTCCATATTATGTTCCATAAGTGCTCTTTCAGTGGGTTGTGAAAGTTTTCCTGTAGATTATATCCCTCTTTGAGTGTGAATGCTCCATTGGGTGTATACTCCCAATGGAGAATATTTGGATCCTCACTAATGTGAATCTTCCTTTGGTTTACCATATCTCTCCAAAGTTGTAGATCACAATCTGCTAACACATGGAGGTCCTGTGGGGACATTTTCCAACTACACCAAGGAGGGTGAAGAGAGATATACAGCCGTAGATCCACTAC
Source organism: Picea sitchensis (assembly GCA_010110895.2). Lineage (NCBI taxonomy): Eukaryota > Viridiplantae > Streptophyta > Pinopsida > Pinales > Pinaceae > Picea > Picea sitchensis. Next base: position 52,818 of record SNQJ01S0024439.1, on the reverse strand, counting down.
TTTGAGGAGATTCAAATCTTGGATGTGATCCTGATATGGGCAAAGTTTTTCCTTTGATTGCAGTGGGGGGATTTGTTGCCAAGAGTCCATCCAAAACAGAGCATTCTGGCCATTTTGAATTTCCCAGAAAGTGTGAGCCTGGTTGAGTGGTCAATTTTTCCATGTTGCATTCCATATGTTAGAGCCTTGTATATGATCTTGCAGTCGAATGAGATGAGCTTGAGGAGTGTTCTGAGTGTATTTGTGCTTCCAGAGTTTGGCCCATAGTTTTGTTGGATTTTTTAGCCAATGCCACCAGATCTTTGCCCCCATTGTGTTGTTTAGCTTGTTCGGGTCCCAGAGGCCTAATCCCCACAAGGATTTAGGTTTACACACTTTGTCCCAGCTGACTAGGGCCCATTTTTTGTTGGGATCATGACCATGCCAGAGGAAAATCCTCTGTAAGTTCCTTATATTTTTTATGACATTTTGCGGGGCTACGAGGGTAGAGAAAATGTAGGTAGGGATACCTGGAAGCACAAATTTCGGGAGGATTAGTCTAGCTGGTAGGTTGAGGGATTTGAAGGTCCAGTTTCTTAGGTGATTGGAAATTGAGAGGATAAGGGAGTCCCAGCAGATATTTCGGGTAGCAGAGTCCAAAAGGGGCAGTCCCATGTAGTGGGACGGAAGGGATCATTTTTGTATGCTTAGTAGGTGGGAGATATGAAGCCGAATTATTGGGGGAGTGTTGAAGAAGAAGTACTGAGATTTATCTGAATTGAAGGAGGTGTCATAGGCCTCACTGAAGTCATTGAGGATGTTTCTGAGCTTGCTGGATTCCTGAGCAGTGGGAGAGTTCAAGAGCATGGTATCATCCATAAATTGGTTGTGGGAAGCAGAAGGTTGTAGCTCATGTAGATGGATGCCTTGAAGAGAGCCATCAAGAATAAAAGCTTTGATGTAACGGCCTAGGCCTTCTTCCATGATGACAAAAATAAAGCGGGAGAAGGGGTACCCTTGTCGAATGCCTTGGGTAGGAGATAAAGGTTACGAGGGGACTCATTAACAAGAATGGAGAAAAAAATAGAGGAGATAAGATTCATTATCCAAGAGATCCAATCACTGCCAAAGTCGAAGGCCAGTAGGAGAKCCTTCATGTAGTGCCAGCTTAGTCAGTCAAAATATTTTGAGAGGTCATGTTTGATGAGCATACCTGTGGTGYGAGTGGTCTTTAGCAAGTGGATGACTTCATGAACCAAAATGACATTGTACATGATTTGCCTTCGCTCCACATATCTTGATTGTCCATTGGAGATGTTGAAGGGGAGAAMAATATTGAGTAGTAAATCAATGACCTTGCAGATGATTTTGTATATTACATTGCAGAGTGTTATTGGCTTGAAGTTATTAGGATTAATAACTCGTTCCTCCTTGGGAATGAGGGTGAGAAACGTAGCATTTAGAGTAGGGAGGACTTTTCCAGAAGTGTGGGATTCCTCAATTAGCTGCCATACCTCTTCATGGGTCATGCGCCAGCATTAATGAAAGAAATATGTGGTGAAGTCATCTGACCCTGGAGCTTTACCCAAGGGAATGTCCTTGACTTCCCGTTCCACTTCTTTCTGCATGATCAGCCGCATTAAGGCGTGATTATGTTCTGGAGTGATTAGGGATGGAATATGTTGAGTGATATGATTAATCATTGGAGTTCTATCAATGGGGAACTCTGATAGAAGTTCCTTGTAATAATTAACTAGCTTAATTGGTATTTCATCATGGGTCAGAATGATATTACCTTGAGCATATTCAAGTTTTGTATTGTGATTGATGAAGCGCCTGTGAATCATGGATCGATGAAAAAACTTTGCTTTCTTCTCTCCCTCCTTTAGCCATTGCACACGATATTTCTGTCTCCATAGAGTTTCCTCCTCCTTGTGTCTTTCTTCGAGATGCTTCTTTAAGCATTCTTCCTCCTATTACTAAGATTCTGTGTGACATGTTAGATTACCTCCTACTAAATGTCCTCAAGTCTCTGCTCTAGTGCTTTATGCTCTTGAAGAATATTTTGAAAGACTTCCTTATTCCGTTGACAGAGTTGTTGCTTGAATTTTTTTAACATTTGTTGGAATCTGTACATCTTGGTGCCCTATTGAATCTATGCATTGGCCCACCAGGTGCGAGATAGCTCATGAAATTTTGGATGAGTTAACCAAAATGTTTCAAACCTGAAGGGTTTGAACTTAGGAGTATCTATCATGTCTATCCAAAGCTGGACTGGATAGTGATCTGATCCAGATTTTGGGAGGATAGTGGCTTCCACCATTAGTCCTTCCAACATTAGGATTTCTGAAATTAGAAAATCGTCTAGCCTACAGGCTATTTGTTGGGGTCCAAAACATTTATTGGACTAGGTAAAGGCTTTGTTGCCTATTTCGATGTGTACTAGTTTGAGCGGTCAATGAGGTCCCTGAGCTTTATGCTACCCAAGTAGAGACGTTTCTTGCCTCCCCTTTTTTCTTCAAGGGTGAGGATGATGTTAGGATCTCCTATTATCTAGCGTTTGTGACCTACGAGAGCACTAATATAGGATAAGTTGTTGAGGAAAAGATCTTTCTCCTGAGTGTTCTAAGGACCATAGGCATTGGTGATCACTCCATGTTTGTTGGAACCAATGGATCGATAGTGAGTGGTGAGGGTACTAATAGTAGAGAGAACCTGATCAATAATGACTATGGAAGGATTCCATAGGATGGCAAGGCTCCCTGCATCTCCTTTCGATTCAATGTAGACAAAGTTACAATGATGCTAACATCTTTTGAAGAGCTCCTCATATGTGTTTTATACACACTTGGTTTCTTGTAGCATGAGAATATCTGGATCCTCAGATTTAATGCAGTTACGGAGAATCCTTTGTTTGGATCTCCCATTTAGGCCCCTAATATTTCARGTGATGATATTCATCATAAAGAGTTGTGTGGGTGGGAGAAGAAACTCTCTGTGAGAYGTTGGATCTRACCCAAGTTGATCATATAGTTTCTTGCTTCCTTTATCAATTGTTGATCCGATTTGTGCCCTCATCTTCTGCTTTCTTTTGGATTCCTTMTGGGATATGGGTTTGGGTCTAGATTGACGCCCAGTCTAGAGGTGGCTCCAATAATGGAGTCTAGGAAAACCTTGTGGACCTTCCTGAGTTTCTCTATTGGTATGGTCATCAGATCCTATTTATTGAGGGATTTCTCTAGCTTGTCTAGATCTATGTCTGCTAGTTCTTGCTCATCCATTTGGATAGTAGTATCTTCTTTGTCTTTTGAGTTCTTAGTTGGCTTTGACTGGACTTAGGGGTTAATATTTATGACTTGTTCAAGACCTAGATTTTGGTTTTTTTTCTCTTTACCTTTGTTATTTCGCAGGTCCACTGACTTATGAGGATTCTCGACCTCTTCTGCTTCTGGAATATTGCTGAGAGCATCGAAGGAGTTATTGTTGAATTTCCTACACCCGCTACTCTGGTTAGGTTTTTTCTGAGTTTGTTTCTTGTGGTTTAGGACTTGAGTGAAACCATGTTTCTATTTCTCTTCAGCAACTGGTTTTATTGGAGCGTTGAGAGGGAAATCCTTGAAGAGGTTCCCATGTTCGTGACACTTTATGCAATGAAAAGGGATGTGTTCATAGTCGATGGTTTGGATCCATTCTTCATCATGGTATTCCAAGGTAATTGAGCCCAGTAGGGATTTGGAGATATTCATGTAAACACATATGTGTGCGTAAGATGTGTATCTCCTTTGCTTGGTGGCCTTTGAGGATTTAACATGCCTGCCTAGCGTATTTCCAATACCCATTAGGATTTATTCAAGCCAGAACTCTTGAAGTAAGGAGTAGAGACTGATCCAAACTGGAGCAAAGGAAAAATCCTCCTTCTCTGGGAAAAAGTGGTATGTCCAGATACGTAGGTACAATCTTGAAGAGTTGTAGAAGTAGGGACCATTTTCAAAGATCTGATGTTTGTCCTCCAGGTTGTAAAATATGATCGTGAAGAACCCTTTCGAGCTTAGATGAAGTTCATAGTCCCCTTTTGGATTTGACGAAGTTTTGATCCATTGAGCGAGGTCTTTTTCCGAGGGCCAAAGCCTTAAAACATTTCGATTAGGGAATGGTCCTTCATGAATTGGGTATGCTCTCCAACCCTAGTAGATTTTATCACATACTTTGGTGCTACTGGTGCTTGGGGGATGCATTTTCCTGGCACCCAGATACGAGAAGCTTTTGGATGTGACGACTTTGCTTCTATTCTTGTTCCTTTTTATGGGTCTTTCTCATCTTGTAAAAATTAATCGCAGAGGTGCGGAGGGGTTTCAAAGGGCGACCACCTGACATGGGCACCATCGTTTTCATTCATTGTTACATTTTGGTAAGAGGGGGATTTCACCCCTCCCTCTGAGTTCATTCTATTGTGTCAGGGGTTGCGACAGAAGTGGCTACAATGGCCTTGAGCAGGAGGAATCTAAAGGTGTTTCTCCAACCTTATTTTTTTCTACAAAATTTTTTTCTTACTAATTGATATTATTATTGTTAATATTCTTGATCCATATGTATTGTTATTTAATAGAGATTGGTCTCAAAAGACAGAATGATGTTTCGCATCAGGTTGGTTACATATGTGGTTACCTTAGAAGGGCCAACATAGCAACATTAGAGTGGATAGAGAAATATACATGAAGCATATTGTTACTAACCTTGAGGATAAGAATGAGCTAGTTTTGTTTACGAACTCTATTCTTGGAAAATACTTTGTAGAATATAATTTTAGGAAAAAAATCCCAGATATTTAACCTCTCAAACCTAAAAACAATATAAACTTATCCATTGCATTCAGATTGGAAAGCCCTATTGTAAATTATGTAAATTATTAGATTTAGACAAAAATAATCTTAAAATAGTTTCTAACTTCCAATTGCTTTATTTCGATGATTCTAAATCTCAAGGTGTAGAAGTTGATTATATATTTATTTATCCTATAGGTAAGAATTTTTCTATTTCATGTAGATTGGAATGTGAATGTACCAACAACACAATTGAGTATTAACTCTTGGTGTACGGTCCCATAAAACTTATTAACTTAAAAGATAAATCTATCAAAGTTATTTGTGACTCCAAAATCATAATGAGATGGGTAATGAATTCTATACATTATCTTTCTCGTCACTTGAAAAAGTACTAACACAAGGTATAGAATTTGGTTAATGTTTTTGAAACATTTAATATAATTTATGTTCCTTGAATTCAAAAGCAAAAAGTGGATGTTTTAGTTAATGCTACTTCTTGTCTAAACCCAATAGAATATATAATTAATAAGTTTTTTATTAAATTGATTTACATGTTTTTTGTCCTTGATAATATTACCAACATTAGAGTTTTCAATGATGATCAATAGATTATTGATTTTATGAGTTTTCAATGATGATCAATAGATTATTGATTTTATGACTTGTGAGGGTATTTTTCAAATATATGTTATCAATGATGAGGAACATGAAAAAGGCTTTGAAACAATGTCAAGGAGGAATGGGAAATATTAAGTCAAACAAGCTTCCTAAAAAATATTTTTAACTCTTTGAGAAGTTGTTTGATCTAAAAGACAAATTTAAGAGGATTACCAATGTTAAGATCAATAATTTTTTGATGAAATATGAAGTTATAAATTTTGGTATCAAAAGGGATCCAAAAACTATAAATTGGGGATTTTTTTTGTACTTACTCAGAAAAATAAGTTTACACAAAACTTTGAAAGCAATACCAAAATGTTTTTATTTAGACATATGTTATTTAGAAATATATGGAATTAAATATAGTTATCAACTTGATGAGAACTATGACCTCAAAATTATAACTTTGTCTCTAAGAACTCATATTTTTGCATTAAAAAAACCAAAATCAACTCTCGAATCGAAAAGTGATGCTACTAGTAGAACATGTTTTTTTATCTAGGGTCAAAATTAGAATTTGTTTCAAACCATGGCTTTGACAACTAGTACCATTGCAACCAAAACCTTAAAATCAACTCCAAAATCGAAAAGTGATGCTAGATCAATAACACTTCTTTTGGGGGACTTAAATATACAACATTTTTTAAACCATGGCCTTAACAATTGTTACAGTTGCAACAAAAATCGTGAAATCGGCTCTTGACTCAAAAAGTGGTGCTACTAACACCACCCATTTTTTCTGACTTAAAATTGCAATGTTTTAAAAAAAAAGATACTATTGTAAACAAACCATAAAATAAACATTAAAATGCCCAGTCCTTTGGTGTTAATTTTGAAGAAGAAAACAAAAATATAACATAAACTCTCAATCCACCTCTATCCTCCCTCACTTCACTTAAAATAAATAAATCCACCTCTATCCTCCCTCACTTCACTTAAAATAAATAAATAAACATTAGGGAAATGAAAATTTTAAAAGAAAAACATTGAAAAAAAACTCCCTTTTAGAAACAAAAACAAAAAACCTCTCAAAATATTAGAAATATAAAAATAAAAAATAAAGGAAAAAGGGAAAAAAAAAAGGGACTCAAAAACATAAGAAAAACTAAAATAATGAAAATTTTAAAATAATGAAAAAAAAAATTAAAACAATACAAAAAAACACATGAAAAGAGGAGGTGGGAGGGTTGGTTCTTGGAATCGCCCCTCCCCCAAGTTCACTAATCCCCACTCCCCTTCACCCAACCCACCACTCAGGAGAGAGGCACACCACTCCCCTTCCCCAGCCTACCACTTGAGGGGAGGGAAGATTAATGAAATCACCCCTCCCCCCTCCCTAACCCACTATGCCCCTCCCCCGCCAAACTCCCCACTATTTTCCCCTCCCTTACTTATGTAGGGTGTGGTTTCTATAATCACCTCTCACCCACCCCCCTACCCTCCGCGTCAACCCCCTCTCTCCACTCTTTGCGCCCCTCCCCTTTCCCCAATGGAGCGATGAGTTGGGGGAAGGGGACAGGCACGGGGAGGGGAGGAGGAGGAGGGGGGGTTAGTGATGTGGGGGAAGAGGAAATTCTAGGAATCTTCCCCTCCCCCCAACCCAATGAAGCAAGAAGTGTTGGGTTGGGAGAAGGGGAAGAGGAAGAGAGGGAGAAAGGGAGTGGGGATTAGGGAGGTGAGGTGAGCAGTGATTCTGGGAATCACCCTCCCCAACAATGGAGTTGTGGGTTGGAGGAAGGAGAGGGGTGCAAAGAGGGGGATTAGGAGTTGTGGGTTGGCGGAAGGAGCGGGGTGCAAAGAGGAGGATCGGGGGGTTAGAGAGGTGGGTGCAGGGGTGATCATGGGAATCATTAACCCTATTAATATGTTTTTTTATTGTTTAAAAAAATGTTTTCTTTTTGTTTATTCCATTTTTTTGTGTTTTTTTCAATTTTGCATTAATCTTTAGTTTATTGGTTTTTGTTTTTATTTTGATATTTTTTCT
>SNQJ01S0024439.1:3754-32567 GCA_010110895.2 Picea sitchensis | reverse complement strand
AGGCTTCCCTTGGAGTCGATTTTGTAAATGTGTTTACCACTTGTTCTTTTGTTCCCACATATGCAACTCTAATGTTCTCCTCTGTAACCCGTTCCCGTAGAAAGTGATACTTGATTGGAATTTGTCTTGGAGTGGATCACTGGTTTCTTTGATATACTAATGGTGCTTATATTATCACAATAGATTGGAATGGGATCATCATACTAAACATGTATATTTGTCATAGTTTGTTTCATCAATAGAACTTGTGTACAACATGTTGTTGTTGCAATATACTCTGCTTCGGTTGTAGATAATGATATTGATGATTGTTTCTTGCTTAGACAAGATACCAAAAACTCACCCAAGTAGAACGTTGCTCCACTGGTGCTTCGTCGATCATCAATGCAATATGGCCAATATGCATTTGTGTAGGAAATAAGTTCAGAATTTTTCGGAAGAACCACAGTGTTATTGATGGATCCTGTTAGGATCTGAAACGTCTTCTTTTTTTCTCTCCTGAAGATGGATCCTATTATGGATCTGAAACGTCTTCTTTTTTTCTCTCTCCTGAAGATGGATCCTGTTATGGATCTAAAACGTCTTCTTTTTTTCTCTCAAGACGACAAGCGGTCAATAACACTGTGGTTCTTCCGACAAATTCTGAACAAATTTCTCACCACAGAAACCTAAATGAATAGGAAATAAGTGTTGTAGGAAAATCTCCCTGCAGACAGGTAGATCACCTCTAGAGCTTGACCTTAACCCTAGATAGAAAAATGCTTAACGTGGACACTGACTTCCTTTCAAATCTATCTAAACTAATACATGAGAAGGAAGGATAACAGAAGTACCTCTTTATCGACGTTTGTCCCTACACGCTCCAAGTTGTGCTCCAATCCTTTGCTCCTCACTGAGTTCTGTGGACAAAACAAGATACGACCACTTCCTACTCTATTAACATTAGCTTGAAAACAGATCTACCAATTAATGATAAGTTCATGTAACATCAAACACAAACTAGAAAGAAACAGGCCAAGCGTGTCATATTAATGAGAATAACGACAACAGTACTTACAATCGTAGATGCGAATGCAACAACTTCATCAAGTCCTCTTCGTCTAACCCTTTCCTGAAAGATCCACAACCTGGATAACAACAGCTTCACTGATCACTCTCCTTTGGTTGACTGTCAGTTTCCTTCAAGATCATAAGTTTCATATGTTCAGTTCTTCCCCCTTTCCACCATCATAGAGCCTGTTTATATAGGTTAAGAAAGGCTTAACCTCTTGAGTTATGTTTAGAACCAGTTAGGAACCATCTCCTTGGATCAGGGATCTTTCGGTGAAACCAAGAATTCGAGCATAACTGCCTTCTAATATCGAATGATCTCCTCCTCATTCGACTCAACGGGCTAACAATTTACCCAGAATAGGAAGCGCTCCCCCAAAAGGGGTATCAAAGCGTTGTAGCGCCCCTGGTGTGCCTTGGAAAAGCGCCAGCGCTCTTAAGGTGAGAAGCGCTCCTCCAGAAGGGCCTAAAGGGCGTTATAACGCTCCTTGAACTATAGTAGAGGAGCGGCAGCGCTTCTGCAGCTATAGTAGGGGAGCGTTCCCCCTCCAAATCAGTGTTTCAGGGCCTCTTTCAGGTGTCAAGAGTTATTTGATTCCAGTGGATCAGTTCTTGACCTTCAAATCAGTCATATGAGGTGTCATAAGTGCCTCCTTAGTGTCGTTACCATGACATCATGTCTGAGCATTGTTTGCGACACTAATAGTCAACTTGTGACACTTGCGAAAGTTGTAGGGAATATGCGACACTTACAACGACTGATAGGGACAATGCGACACTTATCCATCTGAGCAATTTTGACATGTAACAGAATGCCCCCCAAAGTATGAAGTCAGAAGATGCGAAATGATGAATGAAATGCTTTGTAGATTCTCAATAAAGGGTATAGACTCGGAGAACCTGACGAAAGCTGCACACAAACATCCAACAAATATCATGACATATCAAAACCCAAGGCAGGCATACCTATGCTTGGATGATCAAGATTTCAGATATGGCCGCCATAGTATACACTGCGGATCCATAATCGTATTGGTAACAAAAAGATATAGCCACCGAAGATACAATGTGGATCTATAATTTGATGACTCAGACTGATCGTAGCCACGAAGAATACACAGTGGATCTACGAAATGACAAGACATAGCCATGACCAATACAAATTGGATCTATGTAACAATGGACGTGTTTTGTGTCCAGAACTCCTTCGCAACCTGGGTGAAACATATAACAGGGTGAATTACTCAACCCAGGGTCTTCTAACCAATCCCTGCGTGATACGATTCTGACCATGTGAATAGATTTCTTGGTGTCAAACATGGTAGAAACTACTTGATTACCGGTCAATGAGGTAAACCGTTAACAAGTGCGAGGGAGATCACCATTAATGTCAATGATTCCCAAGGTATCTTAGTACATTCCATCAAACGTGAATAGATGAGTTGAAGTCGAACATTCGTGGAATCATTCGATCAGAGGTCAATGATGTAAACCCACTGTCGAACGTGAGGAGGCATGCCATTGAGGCATGCAGGTCCCAAAGTACTGATTAGTTTCTAAGTCTGACTCCTGGAAAATGTGTTGAAGTCGACAGGAATAGACGCGTCGAGGGAGGGCCTTGATGTATCCCCCATCAATGACACGAAACGGACATAGCGATGTAATTGGTGGATCGAAAGAACATGGAATAACACGGGTTTTGAGACGAAATATTTGGGATGGTTGACTCTCGGAGTGGATACTTCCCTTGAACACTGAGGCACAACAACAAAACATGACATGGACCAAAACTGTGCAATGGATACTGTGACTTGCGTTGGGTGACCCAAAGGAGTGAAAGCAAACTCAAAGAATTGGCTCAGTGTAGAGGTTCAGTGAATTATGATATGTGTAAAGTGTCAAAGTGTCGTGTTCAAGGGCGACTCTAAGAAGTGCTAGATGGTATTCTCAAGGGACTGCTTGGCTTGCTCCTTTCAATTTTTCCCCCATCCAGATAGATGAGTACCTCTTTTTGATTTAATGAGCTCGAGGAGGATAACACATGCTCGATATAACTCACCTTCGGTAAGTTCCTCTTCCTTTGTTTAACGAACCGGNTTATAACGCTCCCTGACAGTGTAAGGGGGAGCGTCGGCGCTCCGAGATAGTGTAATGGGGAGCGCTCCCCTCCAAAAACTCAGTTTTTTAGGTGCTTTCAGATGGCAAAAGGTTTGCAAGCCTGTTGACTCATTTCTCCTCTTCCAAATCAACTGTTTGAGGTGTTTCAAGTGTCCTTCTCATGTCGTTATAGGCACGACATAGGCATCATGGAAGTATGCCTTCTTGCGACACTTGTGAGCAACATGCGACACTTGCGACCTTGTGAGCAAAATGCGACACTTGCGACACTATCAAAGTGAGTAAATTTGATGTGTAACAATAAGTCATAAATATTTTCCTTTTGGATACCATAATCCAAACTCTTTTGTACCCTTGAGATATCTAAATATCCTCTTTACTGCTAGAACATGTGATCCCTTTGGTGTTGCTTGAAATATTTCCACCTGTCCAACTGTCTGCATTACATCTAGTCTCGATGATGTCACATAAAGTAAGTTGCCAATCATTGACCTATACTACCTAAAATATATATACTTTGACTCATTATCTTTACTTAACTTGCAATTGGTTTTCATAGGAGTATTGACTGGTTTGCAATCTTCCACTCCAAACCTCTTTATCATTTCTTTGATATACTTGGTATGAGAAATAAAAATTCATTTGTTTCATTGACATATTTGAAGACCCAGAAAGAAGTATAGTTCTCCAAGTAATGACATTTCAAATTCATTATGCATATCCTTTCCAAATTTATGGCTCAACTTGTCATCATCACTTCCAAAAATAATATCATCAACATAAACTTCAATAAATAAAATAGTTTCTTGAGTTACCTTGATGCAAAGGTTATTTTCTGCATTTCCTTTCATGAACCCTTGTTCATGTAAGTATATGTCTAGTCTAGAATACCATGCTCTGGGGGCATGTTTGAGACCATACAAGGAATTATTTAATATGCAAAAATAATCTTCATTTTTTTATAAATGAAATCCTTCTAGTTGCTCAATGTAGACTTCTTCTTCTAGTTCTCTATTCAGAAAAGTTGATTTCACATCCATCTGATACACTTTAATATTCTTTGAACATGCATAATCTAGTATCAATATGATTGCTTCCATTCTGGAAACTGAGGAAAATGTCTCTTCAAAGTCAATACCTTTAACCTGTGTGTATCCTTTACATACCAATATAGCTTGGTTCTTGGTAACCTGTCCATCTTCATTCAATTTATTTCTGAAGACCCTTTTTGTGTCCATCACATTATTGTACCTTGGTCTTGGAACCAATTCCCAAATGTCATTCTTCTCTTCTGATACAATTCTTCATCCATGCCTTTATCCAGAATTCATCCTTGTTGGCTTCTTCAAAATTGTTTCGTTCAATCGAAGATAAGAGTGTTAGGTGCAGTTGTTCTAGTGAATGAATTCTTCTTCTAGTTTCAACTCTTGCATCTTTGTTCCTAATAATCTGATCTAATGGATGATTCTTTTGTATTAATTTTATATGTGTCTTTGGAGGTACTTGTTGTTCTTTCTCTTCTACTTCTATTTTATCTTCTTCATCTTCCCCTTCTGTTGCTTCTTCATCCTTTGCTTCTTCTTGGTAAACCTATTCCAATGACTATTTTTCTTCTTCCTTTAATTTTCATCCACTTGTCTCATCAATCATTACATTGATGTTTTCCACAAGTTTGTTGAGCCTTAGATTGTAACATTTATATGGTTTCCTTGTACTTGAGTAACCAACAAGTACGCCTTTGTCTACACGAGAATCAAACTTTCTCATTCTGTCATCTTCTTTTTTGATGTAGCATTTGTTTCCAAAGACTCTGAAGTGTTTCAAATTTGTTGGTCTTCCTTTCCATAGCTCGTAAGTAGTTTTGACATTGTTGTTCCTGAGCATTACTTTGTTTTGCATGTGAATTGTTGTATGAACTGCATGTGTCCAAAAAACATATGTTAACTTGGAATCTATTAACATTGTTCAAGCCATTTCTTGTACTGTCATGTTCTTTCTTTCGACGACCCCATTTTATTGAGGTGTTCTAGCAACTGAGAATTTCCTTTTTATACCATGCTTGTTGCAGAAATTCGTAAATTCCTTTGAAGTAAACTCTCCTCCATTATCAAATATCAATCATTTGATTTTTGAATCCATTTCATTTTCAACCATTTCCTTGTATACCTTGAAGTTTTCAAATTCTTCTGACTTATTCCAGAGAAAACAAACTGCAGCCATTCTTGTATAATCATCAACCAATAACATAAAGTATTGCTCATTTTTAAGCCATTTTTTCTAGTTGATCCAACTAGATCAGTATGCACAATTTCCAATGGTCGTTTCATTGAGTATTCCTTTGATTTGAACCTGGTCTTTGTTTTCTTTCCGCATTGACAATGCTTGCATAAAGTGTTGGTTGGCTTCGTGATCTAGGGAATTTCTTTGACTGCTTCCTTTTTTTTTACTTTGGCGAGGTTATCGAAGTTTATGTGACCCATTCTTCTATGCCATAACCAAACTTCATCTTCCTTCCCTAGACAACACTTTTCATTTCCAATTTCAAATAATACATATATGTTGCTTGAAGTTCTTACAGTTGTCACAACCAATTTTCTTGAGCCTGCTTTTCTTATCTCACATTTTTTGTGAATCGAACATAATCTTGTGAAATTGGTCACACATTTTACTTACACTTAGAATAGTATGTTTCATATCTTCCACCAGTAGAACATTTTATGCCTTGGTATCCTTGTTTCCAATTCTGACTATAACCTTTCCAATTATTTTAGATGATTCGTCGTTTCCAAAGGAGACTGATCCATCTCTTTCCTTTCTCAATGTTAGAAACTTGTCTTCATCACCTGTCATGTGCTTTGAGCAACCATTGTCAACATACCAACCATACGTCTTATGCTTAGCTTGTAGAGAGAGTGTGCATTCTTCATTGCTATACTGATTATACTTTCTTATCCATGTTCTCTTATAAGGTTCATGTTTGTGATTGTTGTTATTTTGTTGTGATTCTCTAGGAGGGACTGTCATTCTACAATATTTGGCCATGTGTCCAAATTTGTTGCACTTGTAGCATTCCACTTCAATTCTCAATGATTCAAACATGTTTTATCTTATTCTTTGTGTTTCACTAGGCGTTCTTGGATAACCATTTTGTGTATGAATTTCAAAGTTTTTTATGTTCCTTCTATTAGCTCTGCAATTTAGAGATTTATGTCCAAAATTATTTCATTCATAACATAAATCAAAAAGGATAGTTTGATGCCTAGGAATTGAATATCTTCTAAACGAAATTACTCTTCTGAATCCTTCTTCTTCCTGAGGCCTGTTTGTTTCTGACTGTCGTTGGTTCTGAAATCTGAATCTTCTCGGTGGAGGAGGGTCCCTGTGATCTTCCTTGTAGAAATTACTATCCCCTCTGACTGCTTTTGCATAGCTTTTTGGATATGTTTCTTGATCTCTTGTTTCGGAGCTTGATCCATTTTCTATATGATTTTATCCAAGTTCATACTTTTCATGATTAGGCCTTTGACTGATGATAATGTCATCCAAAACTTTTGAGTTGTTCTGCATATTTTTCTTTTGAAGATCCTTTCTCAATGTGACAATCGTTGCTTCCAAATTTCCAATGATCTTGTCTCTTTCTTCTAACTATTATTTGAGTGCTTCTTCAATTCTTTTATCTTATTCTATTTGAAACTTCAATTCCATGATCATCTGCTCTAGTTCTTGAGTGTCTTATTTCTTCTTTCTTGTCTAGTTTTTCTTGGAGCATCTTGTTTTTCTTCTTTTCTCTTTTTATAACTTCTATAGCACTCAATAGTTCTTCCCGGTAGTCAACTTTTGCTTCTTCATATTCTTCTTCAGTGTCTTCTTTATCTGAATCTTCTATTGCCATGAATAAAACTCTTTCTGTCTCACTTTCACTGACTTCATCTTTATCTAATGAGGAGTTTTCTTCTTTGATGCGGAAACTTTTCTTGAAGACTTTCTTTTTGGTTATTTTTCCCTTATATGTTTGTTTTCTATTTGAATCATCTTCATCATTTCTTTTCTTTTTCCTATGAGGACATTTGTTAGAAAAATGACCCATACCATCACTATTAAAACAAATCAATGGAAGCTTACCTTTATATATGATTTCGGTTCCCTTTTTCAATCTTTTGACAAAGTTGGCCACTTCTTCATCGTCTTTTGAGATGTCACTGTTGTTGTTATATTATTTTTATTTTTTCTTTCCCTTTTTATTTGACCTTTTGAATGCTTTGAATGTTGCTTCTTTTATACCTGGATTTTCCTATCCAATTCTCATTTCATAGGCTTTGAAGATTCCATGTAGTTAATCCATGCTTATTGAGTCTAGATCTGCTCTTTCTTCTAGTGTTGAGATCTTAGGATCAAATCTCATTGGAAGAGATCTTAGTACCTTTTGAACAATTACATATTCTTCAATTTCTTCTCCCAATCCTATGATTACATTCATTGTTTCATCAACTTGTAAGAAGTAAGCTACAATATTCAAAATATTCCTTCATCTTTAGTTGTTCGAATTGACCTCAGTAAGTTTGAAGTTGTACTGCTTTGACTTTTGAATCTCCTTCATAAATATTTTGAATTTTGTCCAAAATCTCTTTAGCGGAGATATAATGTATAACTTTGGTATATCATGAATCACAAAGACCATTCAGAAGTGCATTTGTGGCATTTGAATTATTTAGATTGGGTTTGTTTCCATTGTCATTTGTTGGCAGAACTATTGGTTCTTTGTATCCATCTACAAATGATTGTCAAACTTCAAATCCATGTGCCTGTACATATGTTTTCATCCTTCTGCTCCATAATGCATACGTATTTCCATCAAACTGTGTTATTCCATTTTTATACATACTGTTGCTCTGCATGATCTACCTTTCAGTGGTTATTTCTGAAGGAACCTTTTCTGATACCAATTGTTGGATTATTGAGAGGGGGGTGAATCAATAATAGAGATTTTTAATCCTTTTAACCACAATATACAAATGTTATTTATCTTTATGATCAATATAGAATTATCATCCAATAAGTGCAAAGTAAATAAACCGTGAACAAATGAACAATCATACACATACATAGTACACCAATATTTTTTACGTGGAAACCCAATGCGAGAGAAAACCATTGAATGTTTTTTATTATTTTTCTTTAAGAATTACATTCATTGGAAGCACCAACTTCCTTTGTTTTCCAGCTACAATTGGAAGAAGGATATGACCCCCTATTTTCAGGCTACAACCTAAGGGAAGCTCCAACTCCCCAATTCTCTGGCTACAACCAGAAGGAGGCTACAACCCTCTATGTTCTCTGGATACAACCGAAAGATGGCTACAACCACCTATCCTTGCCCCATCCAATCGTCCTGAAATATAAGTGCCAAATGTAGAAACTAAATATGCCATTGTCACAACCTGTTCTATCAAATCTGTCACTGAGAAACGTGTCACTGTATACTCATCAACCAATCTGATCTGATCACATATACCTCAAACACTATACCACAAGTTTGTACCTCAAACCATGTGCTAGAACCTCACTGTTATACAACCTCTATATTGTACAAATAACTTCAGCAACATACCTCAACCAAAATCCCTCAAACATAAACCAATACTAAAATCCATTAGATCTATCTCACATCAACTCTACTGTAAGCCCTAAACTTTCAAGAGGGAATCCAACAAATTTCCAAGGAAAACCCTCAACCAGATTCATAAATTCAACACTACACATATGAAAAACATACATTTTTTCTTCTTGTAGCATTCTTTTGTAGCGGTTTTGTTGTCACGGTTTTTTTGCCGCACTTTTTCTACTGCGGTTTTTCTGTCACACTTTTCCTGCTGCGATTTTTCTGTCACACTTTTCTTGCCGCACTTTTCCTACCGCAATTTTTATGTTTCACTTTTTTCTGTCGCACTTTTCTCTATCAATAATACATGTCCAAATAACCTTTCACAGAATAGATATTCAATAGTTTGTAATGGGAGAGCCTTTCTCTTTTATTTATACTTTCATGTAGCTTCCTCAATGGGTTACCTTCTAACCAACTTAATCCACTTTCCTTCTTTTAGGGATAAATCACTTCTAACCACTTGCCCACTTCTAACTCACTTTGCTACAAATAGTAAATTCTCTACTTCTAGTTGCAACTAAATTATTTTTAATTATTTTCTTATTGCAATAACTTAACCCATGACTAACTCCTAGTTTCACCCACTTGACTAGTCAACTTCTTCTATGAGCTTCTAGAATTAATTTGACTTCTTTGACCTTCTAGATAACTCATGAGGGTTCCCCACTTCACTAGGTCATAACTCTCTAACCGTGAGGAGTTATGTGACGTTACCAAAATCATCGTAAATGGCATGGCATGTATTATCCATCTAGAATAGTGTTACCTGCAAATATATAAACTTCATACCATTATACATCAATCAAATTGAAGTCCTGTAATCATACTGTTGGGGATACCAGAATTTTCTACCGGACATACTTCAAGGGTTGACGTTAATGACAACCAACCCAATTAATCAAAAATTTAAATAAAAAGATAAAAGTAATTAGTATGTAATATTAGCCATTAATCTCAAGTGAGGTGAGAAGTAATCTCAATCATTAATCACTTTAGATATTAAGGTTAGATTATAACTCGAGATTATAAAATCCAATCTAGGGTGAAGGAGGAAGACACTTGATGGAAATTGACAAATTCATCATAGCAGAGAAGGACTTTTTCTTAGAGAGTTGGATCATGAAGGATTGTGATTCAAGGAGATCTTGGATAGGTGGAGAAAGACTTCCATATAGAGATCAATTCAAGGAGAACAGAGATTGGAGGTTTCCGCAAGTGGGTTTTAGAAGATCGAAGCCACAAGGAAGTGTTGCGTCATACAAAGCTTGCTATATAGGATTTTTGTACATGTACGCGAGCACCATTGGAGACAGGAACATATACGCAGGTGCACTTAAGGACAGGCGCATACATCTCAAAAAGTGTGTAGATATGGGTTGTACAATAGATCAGACATTGTCAGGTTTGTCTGCAGTTGTATTTCTCTCAGTGGGCCACTATCCCTATTACAAGAGCATTGATTTTAACATAATAAAATGATTCTCAACATTGGTTTTCCCTCTGGAGTATTTTCAGGGGTATATACCCAAAAATATTGGTGTTTATGTGTGCATGATTTGGTTTCCAGTTTTTCTTTTGCTAGATTTATTGAATTGAATATTTCAGCAGTGTATTTTTGTTTTGTGAGATGCTAATACGATTTTCATTAAGGAAATCACTAGATAAAAGGATACCTAGGTGTTACAGTAAGGGGATTTCAACATGGTATCAGAGCACGTGCTCTAAAGGGAATCCATATCTTAGATCCATAGCAGTTGATAGAAAATCTATCAGATCTGCAGGAGATCGTAGCAAATCCATAACTAGCAGGATGAAATCGAAGGACATGTTTCAAGAGAACAGTCGCACTGAGGTAGAACTAGGGTCCTCTCACATTAGATAAACCATCTTTCAAACCTTCAATCCACCCTCCAAAAGGGGTACTTCGACAGACTACCCATAATTCAAATGTCGAAGCATCTCAACACTATAGCATAGTTGAATATATCACCCAAGCACCATGTGCCATGTCATCACTTGAAGTATTGCAGAGTTTTCCTTCACAGTGGAAATCCTTGCTATCTGTCATAGGGGGAATCAACCCTTCAGAGTCCAACATCATTTCCTTTGACACAAAACAGAGTGAGCCACATCTCTCACACAAATTACATTGTAAATCATAGTTAGTTGTCTGAACAAGAATATATTTCATATAATGATAAACAAAGGATTGACCACTTGCATTATGTCCTTGTCATGCTAGAAATTTAATTGTTCTCCTCATCTCACCACATCTCAAACCCTATTGAAATATTTTTACGGACATTATTTTAAACCCCATGGAATTCTCACCTCTCTATCCATTGAGCTCAGGGGAAAAACTTTCTACGTAGAATTCAAAGTGGTTGATGCCACACTCGACTATAATATGCTCTTGGGTCGCACTTGGTTTTATGCAATGAAATTTGTTTCATCCGTTGTCTTTCGTGTCATATGCTTTCCCCACCAAGGAAATATAATCACCATAGATTAACTGGATTATAGTACACCTGACTTGCAATCCAATCCGAGCACCAATGTTCCTTTTATAGGTGATTCTTCCACGGAGTACGAAAGTGTCGGTGCAGGTATGTTCAAAGAATAATCCCTTATGGGAATATTCCCCCTTCCTACACCTGACACTACCCATATTGATCCTATCAACATGTTTCTTATCTACTAGTGAATCCCTAGGGTCAATTGATCCTTGGGTGGTACCTCATCCTGGGGATGTTGACTCACATGAAGAATCTATCCTATTATCATCTGTTGATATTGGTCAACACCTCCATCCTCATGTGGAGTGTGATCAACCATCTCCACCCGTACAAGTTGTTGACTCTTTCAATTCACATGATTTCCTAGATACTCAATCGCCTTCAGAAGAGGCCATCCCGGAAGTCATTGTTTCCATTGATAAGCCCAGAGAGGATGAGAATCATCACAGCTTCCTTCTCCTCGATTTGGAACTAATGAGATTTAACACAATAAGAATTTATTCGAAACTGGGGGCATTGGTTGGGACATCCAGTCAACCTCCTAGTAGTGACCCTTTTCCACCTCTGTTATCTTTTTCAAAACTTGTCAGTGAATTCTCTACTACCTTTTCCATCAAAGATCTGTGTTTTTTACTTTCCTCGTGTGTTTATGGATCCCATCAAGGAGATTCCATAGCTTGTGATACCACTCATGATGAGTATCTTCGGTCATAGAGATTCATTTCTATGTGGCATGGTCCCGGCATGGCGAGCCATCTGATGTCAATAATGGCTCATGAGTTAATTGATTATGAAAAATATCCTTGGCCTAAGCCTAGTAATGAGCTCTACTTGACGTAAATTATCAAGATGTGTAGTGCCTTGTACATAGGTGTCTGGTGTGAGTGCTTTTTTTTTGTGTACATCATATCCAAAAAATCTAAAAATATTTTACTTTTAGGATTTCACTATGCGTTTTGACCTTGGAATATAGTTTACATGTGTTGAAAGGATTCTAGGGACGCTTTTTTTGACACAGTGACATCTTTTGAACTTGAGTTATGTGTCTCTAACCTGGCATATAGGGATAGGGTTTTCCCTACATTTTCATTTTTGCATTATTAACCATCCATACTTCCAGCGCTATACCTTCGATTCAAGCCTTCCCGAAGGGGTTTCCCACCATTTATGTTGTTTAATGGTCGCACTTTATTAGTATTTTTGTCTTTCTACTCATTGTTGCTACAAAATTTTCTTCCATTGCTTATTGAATTGCAACCATGCTTGACGTCTAGCCACATATTTGCTTCCATTTTCAACACCCATGGTTGATAATTGTTGTTATAAGTGGTCATCATTTTCCATGTCTTGTTTCCATCCATTTCTTTAGTCACGTTCCATGCGCTTGGAACTTCATCGCATACCACTTGTTCTCTCCAGGCGAGCTTACAATTACCCCTTTGTCGGGCTCGATAACCAACCATGACAAAGGTGCACCCTGAAGTCTCCTTTAAGCTCTTTTTAGACTCTCTAAACATGAAAATTTTCCAAGTGAGTTTGTTTCCTTTCACACTCATTAAATGGATTTGAAAGGATGACTATTCAGTGTACATTTAACCCTTTTTCGGATCGGATGGACTAATTACGAAAAAGGAATACTCTAATCAACCTTGGCTAGAAGAGTTCTCCTTTGTATTATTTTATACTTTTTCGGGCTCGGGGGATTAATTTTATGAAAAATAATACCCTTAGAGTCTTCTTCAACTTTTCATACTCTCTAAACATGAAATGAAAAACAAGCATTTACTTTATTGGGCTCGTTAAATCCACGAGATTACATATGATTTTTATTTTGAATCTTTCTAGACTCCTTAAATACCGAAAACATTGTCGTGCACCATTCTTCGCCTCGGAATCGAGAATAAATCCACAAGTGAGAATATCGAGCACAGTTTTATTTTCTTTTGCGCTCGTTCAAACATAAAATAAAGAAAGAGTGGGGGGATTTTCGTCTAGTCCTCTTCACAAATGGTAGTTGTCCATTGAGTCTCCCTTGAGAAATGCACATGTTTTGCGTCTATTTCCAACAATTGGGTTATCCATTTTCTATGAGTCATCACCGTCTCCATGCATTCTCGGACTCTGTCGACTGGTTACTCTTCCAGTCATCCATGGAAAGTGATTCGAGCATTAATGAGTCAATGCTGCCAAGTCAAGTTATTTTTTCGTATTGTTTTGTTCAAGGGAAGTTATCATGTGTC
Organism: Picea sitchensis; assembly: GCA_010110895.2. Classification (NCBI taxonomy): domain Eukaryota; kingdom Viridiplantae; phylum Streptophyta; class Pinopsida; order Pinales; family Pinaceae; genus Picea; species Picea sitchensis. The sequence continues at coordinate 18,981 of SNQJ01S0024439.1, read as the reverse complement.
GACCAATTTCAATCCCTTAGCCCATTCATCCCGGCTATCCATGCATCAGTTTTTCTCTACTATTACACTCTTCACACAATCTACCTTCATAATTTTTTTGTCGATTGATGAGGGATACATCAAGGCCCTTCTTTGACAGATTTCATCCTAACAACTTGAGATCATTATCCAGGATTGAAATCTAGAAACCAGTTAGTACCCTGGGATTTACAGACATTAGTGGCAAGTTCCCTTGCATTTCAGCAGTGGGTTTAATCATTGGTTATTGTTGAATGTATCTATGAGTGTTCAAATTCAACTCATTTATTCACACTCGTTGGATTGTACTAAGTATATTGGGGTCCATCATCATCATCGGTGGATTACCTCGCATATGTTAATGGTATACATCAATGACCGGTAATCAGATAGTTTCTACCATGCTCGACCTCAACTCATTTATTCACATGTTGTAGATTCATACCATTCAGATTGGGATGAAGACCTTGGGTTGGGACCACCACATTCCTCAATGGAATTCCCTCCCAAGTTGATATGGATTTATTCATGAGTACTTCAGAGATCACTAGAGCATCGATTGATCTCATTGATTTGTATACTATGACATAGATCCACATTTGTACTTGGTTGTGGCTATGTCTTCACTTGTGACATGGATCCACGGTGTATCCTTTCATGGCCATGATCTAATTATGTGTGTCATGCATGGATCCACAGTGTACTATTTTTGGCGGTTATGCTTTATTTTTATTACCGAGCATGGGTGTGCCTGCCTTGGGAATGTTATTATTATGAAGGATTGGTGATGGTTTCTTCCCAGCTTCCTTCTCCCAAATCTTTGTGATTAGTTCATAAAGTATTTCAGTCATCAGAAACCTCTTTTGACCTCACATTTTAGGGGGAATATGTTATACATTTATTTTTCACTTGATCACTTGATGAGCATCATCTAGAGGTTAGCAGTCTGAAACACCGAATTATACCACTTTCTCCCTAAGTTTGCAGTACCTTTTTTTTTTGTCGCTCATTGTCCCTTTACATCCTGTGACCAATACTTTTGGTCACTTCTTGTCCTCTTTCAAAAGGAGACCAGTATCTCCCTACAAGAATGTAGGTTGTGATTGGGTTTGTTACTCCCTATTTAGGATTAGTTTCCATGAGATGAGATTAAACCTCATATTTTTCATGGTTCGACCTCGAGAAGCCTGTTATCTTGGGCATCTAGATCCTATCTAGATTAACCTTTGATATTATCTCTATTATCCTATATATTGAGGGTCTCTCATGGGAAAAAGGGGGAGGAAAAGAGAAAGTAAGTCTATTATGTTGGATTAATCACGGATCTTGGGCAAGGAGTTTGGATAGAGCTTCATCAGGCTATCAGATTGTAAGTTGTAAACTATTTCATTTTATCAATAGAATATGCACGTGACTTTCCCCTGTATTTGTTTGTATATGATTATCATAATCTTTGGAAAGAATTAGGATTTCCATATTATATCATTATATCTATAATAAATCTATACATGATACATTTGATCTTGTGAAATGAGTTTGTTTGTGTCTTCACGTGTGCAAATTCACGTTGACAAGAAAGAAGGACATCTTCAAGAAAGAAAACAACAAAGGAGCATGTAGGGACAACCATCAGGTGACCGGGTAATCCCTTTCATCCCATTCACTTATATATCATTTCCATGTATGATTTAGATCTAGGAAGGTCCACCATTTGTATCTCTATTTTGTCTTAAGTCTAGGGAGATCCTAATAGAGGTAACTCCTACATGGTGTAATTATCCTACAACAATATTGCAACCATAGGGGAGAAAACAAAGGATGTAGAGCTCGTGAATGTGGCATTGAATGGTCTTCCCAAGTATTGGGAACCATTTGTCAAGGGATCTTGCGCTCGAGAACATCTTTCAGATTGGCAGAGGCTTTGGGATGATTTCACTCAAGAAGAGACTTGAGAGGAGTCTAAATTAGACAAGCATGAAGATGAATAGGAGGAGAACCTAGCCCTTGTCAGTAAGACAAGAAAGGGAAAAGGAAATGTTTCCAAGGGTAACAATGAGGAGACAACCTCATAGTTGAGTAAGAAGGACTTGAGTAAAATCAATTTCTTTGCATGTCACAAGTATGGGAACTATGCATCACAATGTCTGAAGAAGAAGGGGAAAGGGAAGACGCAGACAGCGGGATCAGCAAAGACATAGCTAGATGAATTTGCAGCAAAATGTGAGAAGGAATTCTCAATGTTCTCTTGCCTCTCTACCAGCACCAACTCAAGGAGTGCTTGGTACTTGGATAGTGGTGCTTCTCGTCATATAAAGGGGACACAAGAGTTGTTCACCAGTTGGTCAAATATGGACTCAAATCTAAATGTGGAGCTTGGAACTCATGCCAAGTGTGGTGTAGAGGGAGTTGGGACAATGAGGTTCCAGTTGGAGTCAGGAATTTTTCTAGAGGTCGTAGATGTGTTTTATGTATCAGAACTGAANAGGGAAGACGCAGACAGCGGGATCAGCAAAGACATAGCTAGATGAATTTGCAGCAAAATGTGAGAAGGAATTCTCAATGTTCTCTTGCCTCTCTACCAGCACCAACTCAAGGAGTGCTTGGTACTTGGATAGTGGTGCTTCTCATCATATAAAGGGGACACAAGAGTTGTTCACCAGCTGGTCAAATATGGACTCAAATCTAAATGTGGAGCTTGGAACTCATGCCAAGTGTGGTGTAGAGGGAGTTGGGACAATGAGGTTCCAGTTGGAGTCAGGAATTTTTCTAGAGGTCGTAGATGTGTTTTATGTATCAGAACTGAAGAAGAACTTGCTCTTAGTTTTGATTTTGGAGGACATGGGTTTTTTCATTACTTTTCAGATAGGGAAAGTGCTCATATGTTCATAGGGAGATAGCCTTGAAAAAATAGCCAACATTGCAATCAAAGAGTGAAGGCTTCCCAAGATGTTTCTGAGCTATATGGTGCTTATGAGTAGCAACATTGATGTTGAGCCTTCCAGTTTTGAGGAAACAGTAGATTAGCAGGTATGGAGGGATGCCATGGTAGAGGAGTACACATCTATTATGAGGAATGATTTTTGGTAGATAGTTTCAAGACTGAAGGGGAAGTCAGTTGTGAGTTCCAAGTGTCTCTACAAGATCAAGCATGTTGCAGATGATAGCATCGAGAAGTTCAAGTTGAGGTTTATGGAAAGAGGGTTCTCTCAGAAAGAGGGAGTGGACTACAAGGAGACTCTTTCTCCAGTCACCAGGTATGCTTCTATTTGAGTTGTTATTTCTATTGTTTTAGTTATGAGGTGAAGGATACATCGTATGGATGTGAAAACGAATTTCCTCAATGGGATCATTGAAGAGGAAGTATACATAGAGAAACCTCGGGGAATTGAGGTACATGGGAAGGATTCTCATGTGTGTAGGCTTAAGAAAGCCTTATACAGACTCAAACAGGCACCCAGGTCATGGTATTCCAGGATTAGTGAATACTTTCAAAGTATGGGATTTACCAAGAGTGAGGCAGATCTTAACTTGTACTTCATACTTGTTGGGGAAAATCCACTCATCTTGGTTATGTATGTTGATGATTTATTTCTCATAAGTGCAGAGGAGCTCATTGCATGGTGCAAAATGGATTTAGCTAGTGAGTTTAAGATGAAGGACATTGGATCGATGCATTATTTCTTAGGATTAGAGGTATGGAAGGTATTAGGAGATATCTTCCTTGGACGAGGGAAGTATGCAATAGATATCTTGAGGAGATTCAAGATGGAAGATTGTAAATTGATGTCTACACCTATGGTTACCAATATGAAGAAGGTGATCACTTCATATTTAGAGTTGGTATATCCTAGGACATATGGGTAGTTGATAGGGTCCTTGATGTATTTGGTCAACACCAAGATAGATATTTTTTTTGTTGTGAAAACCTTGAGTCAATTCATGGTGGAGCCAAGGCAGGTGCATTGGATCACAATGAAACATGTGCTCAGGTATTTTAGAGGTACAAGGGAGTATGGATTGATTTATATTTGAGGAGATGGAGTTGAGTTGCAGGGATATATAGACTCATATTGGGCAGGGAGTTCAATGGACAGAAAGAGCACCTAGGGATGTTGCTTCAGCTTGGGATTAGCAGTGATTACTTGGTTCATAAAGAAGCAGTCTTATGTAGCACTCATTTCAGCAAAGGCAGAGTATATGGAAGCGAATATGGCTAGTTGTGAAGCCATTTGACTTCACAAATTGCTTATAGGTTTATTTGATCAGGAGTTGGAACCTACGGTGATATACTGTGATAATCAAAGTTGTATCAAACTCTCGGAGAATCTAGTATTCCATGATAGGTCCAAGCATATTGAGATCAAATACCACTTCATTCGAGATGGAATCTAGAAGGGAGTAGTGAAGCTTCAGTATATTTCCAAAGATGAGAAATTTGTAGATATTCTAACCAAACCCTTAGAGAAAGGGAAGTTTGTGTTCTTTAGAGATGGACTTGGAGTGGTGCAGAATACCTTCCTCGCTAAGAGGGAGTGTCGATTCATGTAGAATCAGAAAGGTATTTCCACATAGGCTTGGTAGCATATGGAAATCGTCCAAAGCCTTATACTCTTGAATTTACTTTAATTAAAGGAATTATAAAAATAATTTTTTTTATTAATTAATTATTTAATTAATTGAGTTATTTAATGAAAATGATAAAAGTAATTAGCATGTAATCTTAGCTATTAATCTCAAGTGAGGTCAGAATTAATCTCAACCATTAATCACTTTGGATGTTAGGGTTATATTATAACTCAAGATTATAAAAGCAAGGTTAGGGTGAAGGAGGAAGACACTTGATAGAACTTAACAGATTCAACAGAGCCAAGAAGTAATTTTTATTAGAGAGTTGGATCACAAAGGAATGTGATTCGAGGAGATCTTGGATAGGTGGAGAAGGACTTCCATCTACATATCAGGTCAAGGAGAAGAGATAACAGAAGTTGTCATAAGTGGGTTTTATTAGAGTGTAGCCACGAGGAAGTGTTGTGTTGTATGAAGATTTATGTAAATGGTTTTTGTACATGTACGTGGGCTTCAGTGGAGATAGGAACGTATATGCATGCACACCTAAGGACAGGTGTGTACATCTTGAAAAGCATGCAAATATGGGTTGTACAATAGATCAGAATTTGTTAAGTTTGTCTGCAGATATATTTCTCTCGGTGAGCCAGTATCCCTATTATGGGAGTCGGCCTAATTTTAGCATAATAAAATCATTCTCGGCATTGGTTTTCCCTCTGGATTTTTTCCAGAGGTATCTGCCCAAAAATATTGGTGTTTATGTGTGCATGATTTGGTTCCTAGTTTTGTTTCCGCTAGATTTATTGAGTTGAATATTTCAGCAGTGTATTTTTGTTTTGTGAGCTACTAATATGGTTTGCAGTAAGGAAAACACTAGATAACAAGATACCTAGGTTCTACAGTAAGGGTATTTCAACATTCCAACCTTGATTCCCCTTAACAACACCATCTCTAATTGAATCATCTTGCATGTATACTTTTCAAATATAGTGTGCACATTTGCATCACTATCTTACTTGTGGATATCAAGTTTCTATCCAACTCTAGAATCTATAAAATCCTAAGGAGATTTCTAATCCTTCAATCTTTGAGAAACAACTTGAATCTTCTAGATCTTATGATTTTGGTCGTTGAATCATCTACTAGGAAAACAACACCTCTAGTATGCTTTTTCATATTCACAAAACACTCCTTTTGAGAACTCATTTGAAATGACACACCCAACTTGATCAACCATACATCATGATCTAAATGTGTACTTGTAGTTTCCAATTACACCTCAAATGAATTCAAAGACTTTTGCAAAGAAGCAGGAAATAGGAGGTATTCGACAACTCTTTCAGGAATCCTCTTTTGGTTTAAGTTATTCTCCCTTGGATATTTTTCCGAACTCTTGATCAACTAACTACTACACAATGCATTTTCAACTAGACATTTGACACCTCTGCCAAAATTAACTTGCAGTCAATCTTCTACAATAGAATCAACTATGATTTTTGGAACCCCTATTCAATCCAATGATTGAGAGTTTAGCGCAAGAACTCCTTCAACATGTTAGGGGAATTTTGTGGTAAAAAATAGGCCTCAAAACAAAAAAAAGTACTATAAAAATCAACTTTAAAATAACTAATAGGATTTAAGATGACGATGTCAACCATAAGGGTAAATAGTTTTTAAGGGAAATGAAGAAAAATATTTTTTTTCATCATATTTTTTACTTATCTCCTTATAGGTTTACTCAAATTTCAAGTGTAGACGCTCGTTGGATGCAAAATTAAATTCAACATCCAATGAGTGTGTACTTTGCATACTTTTGATAGACCCGTGATGAGATAAAATGGAAATACATGAAAACAACGTGTTTGGAGGGATGGGGAAAATAGTTGAGTTTTCTTTCTTTCCATATGGGTGACTAAGAAAATTGAAGTTGTTGGTGTTGATGTTTTTATATTTTATTTACTTATAGAGAAGTAGAGTTACCAGTGTTCTTTTACTTCTTTAACATTAACTTATATATCATGTACTGAGCAATAGCATCATAAGCAAGAGACAAAAGAACATAAGAGATAAATGGGGGAAAAACCCAACAACCTTTCCTAGATAGATTTCATTCAAAAAGCAACTCCAATCATGAACCAACAGATAAACCCTAGCACAAAGGCTAGCTCAAGGTACAACCATAAATACCACCGCAACTGCAGCATCACAATACCAAGGTAGCACACCTTTACTAAGAGTAGTGCACAAGAGAAAAATACCAAAAGACTGAACAAGAAGAATCTCTGCCACTGCAGCTACTTCGTCACCTTCCTCAAAATTGTGCTTTACTTCTGTGTAGATGAGAGAGTGTGAGTGTGTATGAAAAATGAGCCAAGGCTCCTCCTATTTATAGTTTTATTGTCCTTCTAACTAGGTCGACTTCTCTTCTGGAACGGTGTCTCTTCATTGTTCTTTATTCTTCTGGGGTATTTCCACATATGTTCAATGGTTCTCTTGCTTCCGGATTAATCTTATCATCTAAGAAAGGTCATCCAGGAGGAAAATTTCATCCCACAGCTACCAAAACATCAACACTCCATATTATCTAGGGAGGTATCTTTCACGATGTCTTGATCTAGTGGTCCAATGACTACTCTACAATTAGCTAGTAGCGCATAGCTAATACAATGTCATTGGTAGCTCGAATCATCTATCACAGTATCTACAATATAGTAGCACACATCTACTCCCAATGTGATTTATTRATCTCCATGGAAATTTACTATAGCACACAGCTACTACAATGTCATCCAGTAGAACACGACTATGTTGATCCATAGTAGTATAAAAMTAATGTCTAGTGGTACACAACCACTCTCAGTCGCACATAGCTATTGTCTAGAGACACAAAGTCTCTATCCTAAAATCAACTGGTAGATACACAAGCTACCACCATGCAGTCTAATAGTCTCCATGATTATGTAGCAATCAACTAGTAGCACACAACTACTACCATGCCATCAGCCATGATCATAGTTTGCAATCCCTATTACTATGCAGCAATCAGCTAGTAATACATAGCTACTACCATGCCATCATCCATAGTCATAGTCAATGTCTCTATAACTATGAAGCAATCAACTAGTAGCACACAACTACTACCATGCCATCAACCATAGTTATAGTCTCATTCAGTAGCATGAAGCTACTCCCATAGTCCTCACGACTATGTGTGTGATGTTTCTTCTCTCATCAGGTCTAGTAGTGCATTACCCCCTCAATCACCTCACATGACTAATCTAGGGAACCCTTGGCCAAAGGGGTTAGTCGGAAGGAGAATAAACAACACACCTCCCTCTCAACAAGGGTGGAAATTATGCATCATGCTAAGCTTGTCTTTGAATTACTCATACTTCACTCTAGATGGAGGATTGGTGAGAATAATCATTTTCTACTCATATGTGGATATGTACTGGAGCTCTATAGCTCCTCTCTGCACCATGTCTCGGATGTAGTGATATTTAATCTCTATGTTCCTTGACATGTCATGAAAGAAAATATTTTATGTAAGCTTCATGCAACTTTGATTATCATAATGCATCAAAGTTGGCTCCAACTATATATCAAATATCCCTGAAAGAAACTTCTGAAGCCACACTGCTTCACATCTTGCAACACTAGCTGCGACATACTCTACCTTTATTGTACTGAGTGCCACTAATGTCTTCTTTCTGCTTAACCATGAGATCATACATGATCCCATACTGAAGCAGCATCTTTCAATACTCTTCTGATCCACTGCACTCCCTTCCTAGTCAGAGTTTGTATATCCCTGCAGCTTCACATCTCCACCCGAAACATATCTCAATCCATATCCAATCATACCATGTAGGTACCTCAACATATGTTTTGTTTCCATCCAATGTATATGTCTAGGTTCAACCATGTACTGACTCAAGGTGTTCACTTCAAAACATATGTCTGACCTGGTGTTAACCAGGTACATCAAGGATCCAATCAATTGTTTGTACATCATGGGATCCACCAAATCTGAATATGAATCACTCAGAAGCTTCAGATTTATCATCATGGGTGTGGCCATGGACTTGCAATCCATCATCTTGAATCTATGTAGGATCTCAACAATATATTTTCTTTGGCCAAGGAAAATCTCATATGATCTCTGCATTACCTCCAATCCCAAGAAGTAATGCATCAGACCTAGATCCTTCATCTCGAACTCAAAAGTGAGCTCTCTCTTACACCCAACTATGAGCTTCTCATCTCCTGTCAGAAATAGGTCATCCACATATAGAACCAATATCAGTGGGAAACCATTCTCAACCTTGTAGTAAAGGTTGGGATTTTCATCACTCTTGGTAAATCCCAAGCTCATCATATAGCCATCTATCCTAGCATACCATTCCTTGGGTGCCTGTTTCATTCCGTACAAATCCTTCTTCAATTTGCACACATGGGACTCCTTCCCATGAATCACAAACCCTTATATATGCTCCATGTACACTTCTTCCTCAATTACACCATTCAAGAAAGCAGTCTTGACATCCATTTGGTGTAATTTCCATCCCATCCTGAAAGCAATGGAAATAATCGATTTAATGGAACTGTACTTTTCTACTAGAGAAAATTTCTCATCATAGTCTTCTCCCTCTCTCTGGGAGAATCCTCTAGCCACAAATATCGCTTTTTATTTCTCTATGTTGTCGTTTGCAGCATGTTTGATCTTGTAGATCCACTTGGATGTCACCATTAACTTCCCTTCTGATCTTAGAACCACCTCCCATACATTGTTCTTCATGATGGATTGATACTCCTCCATCATGGCATCCTTCGATTCCTTCTTTTCAGAAACTTCTTCAAAGATGGAAGGATGTGAATCAATGATGTTGCTCATCAGTGCGACATAGCTAGAAAACTTATGTGGTCTCTTTCTCTCTCTAAAATATCCTTTGAGAGTTGCATGTCCTTCAGCTTCCTGCAAGGTGTTTTGGAGCCAAGCTAGTGTCTTCCTGGTGACTGGAGCTTCTCTGGGTGGATCTACAAGTCTCTCTGACACTACCATATCATTCTGAACTTCTGAAATGGGTTCCTCTGGTGTATAGTCTTCCATGAATTCATCCCTTGGAGCCTCTTGCTCTTCTTAGTCCTCATCCTTGTGAGACTCCCTTGATCTTTTGAAGGATTCATCTTCATCAAAAGTCACATCCCAGCTAATCTCCATCTCTCTCTTACAAGGGATGTATATTCTATATGTCTTTGAAGTCTCACTATATCCAATGAAGATGCCCTTCCTCCCCGAAGGTTCCAACTTCATTCTCTTTTCCTTGGGAACATGAATGTACATTAGAAAACCAAATATCCTTAAGTGGTTGACCTCTGGTTTCTTTCCAGTGAACACCTCTTTAGGTGTCTTGTTCCCCAATGTATTTTGAGGACTTCTATTTTAGACATACACTGTTGTATTGGATGCTTCTTCCCATAGGTGCATGGGTAGACTCTGGTCATGGATCATTGCTTTAATTGCTTCAACAATCAATTTGTTATATTCTTTATGCAACCCCATTCTATTGAGGGTTGTAGGGAGTTGTCGAATACCTCTTAATTCCTGCTTCTTTGAAAAAGTGTTTGAATTCATTTAAGGACCTTAATATTCTTTTCAGAGAGATTCTCAACTAAATCCTTGAATTCTTGAAACTTGTTGAGGACTTTGTCGTTTTCTTTCAAGTAGTAGATCCATGTCTTCCGTGAATAGTCATATATGAATAATACATAGTATATAAAGTTTCCTAAGGATGGCACCGTCATATATCCACATACATCGAAGTGTATGATGTCCAATATCCCTTTGGAACTACTGTCACTACTAGTAAATATTCCCTTGGTATTCTTACCAAGTGTGCAACCTTTGCATACTCAATCACGTTCTACCTAGATGTCTAGTATACATGTGACCACCTTGCTCAATATTGGTAGTGCTCTATAATTTGTGTGAGCAAGTCTTTAGTTCCATAGCTCACTTGAGATCATGCTATTATGTACACAAGCTTGTTCTTGGTGTCCCTTTAGTTTATATAGTCCTCCCTCTCAGATACCAATCGGGGTAGCTTTATCAATGTTTGAATTCTTGCGCCATATAAGTACTTGGCTATCCATAAAAGATACCCTAAATCCCTTATCTTATAAAGAGGAAATAGACAGAAGATTCTTCTTTAATCCTTGTACAAATAGAACAAGTTTAATGGAAATAGGTTTACATTAATCAAGTTGCAATGAGGCTTCTCCAAATCCTTTGATTGCATGCTTGGACTTGTCTCCAAGATCCACTTGAAGGGATAAATCCTTTTTTGTTAGATTTGAAACAAAATTTTTGAATCATGTCATGTGCTTGGAGGCACCGTTGTCTATAATCCAAGTATCACTTCATTGAGTGATAGTCCATGTGAGTGATTAAACAAATACAAATTCTTCATCCTTTGACTTGTGTTCTTTATCATTTGTTGCATGTGCATGGTGCTTCTTCTTCTTTCTCATTTCGTGTTTATGTGGGAATTGTGTGGCATAATGTCCCATCTTCTTACAAGTGTAGCATTTTATCATTGATGCATCCTTCTTGGAATGTGGTCTCTTAGACTTCTTCGGACTGCCTTCTTCCCTTTCCTTCCTTTTCTTAACTTGAGCAGCAAGGACTTGAGTTTCATCATCATTTGTCTTATGTGACTTGGATATCAATCTGGATTCCTCTTGGGTGTAATCTGACCATAACTTGTCAAATTTGGGAAATTTCCTTCTTGCGCAAATTCCTTTGACAAATGGGTCCCAAGAGGGAGGGAATCCATTGAGTGTGATGGTAACAAGTTCAGTGTCATGTATGGAGTCTGCAATTATTGTTGACTAGTCTTTGATTTATGAGATCATCATGAAATAGTTCGAGACTCTGACATATTCATTGTCACGTTTCTGAGTTGATTCCTTAGTGTAATATTTTGGCTAGTATTATTTCTTTCATAGAGGTTAGGGCATCAAACATTTCCTCCGGTGTCTTTAGTTCTGATACATTTGGTATCAGATGATCCTTGATAGAGTCTATCAGGATCCTCTTGGCCTTGAATTCATTCCTTTTGAACTTTGTGTTGGCTTCTTCTTCTTCGGGTTATGGAAGCACCTTCTTAACATGATCCAATAGTTCATTCTCTTATAGAATGAGGAGTACCCTATGTTTCCAGGATCTGAAGTTATCTTCTCCATCCAATCTATCTTCAACTCTCATACTAGTTGACATTTTTTCGTCAGTAGAAACCCTAGATCTGAGAAATTTCAAATTTCTTATCATTCACGGAACTACAACCAGAGTGTTGCAAGGGGTGCGCTAGGGTAGGGAGAAATAATTTGTGGTGGTTTTAGTCCAAACGTCTTGGAACTAGTTCTCAATGAGCTTGACAAAGAAAATGTTGCAGTTGTAGTTTTCAAGATCTTCCTCCTAGTTGTTAAATTGTCTTGAAGGTAACCAGCTCTTATACCATGTTAGATTTTCTTTACTTATAGAGCAGTATATTTACTAGTGTTCTTTTACTTCTTTAAAATTAACTTATATATCATGTACTGAGCAATAGTAGCATAAAAAAGAGACAAAAGAACACAAGATATCGATCCTGGGAAAACCCCAAATGGGGGAAAAACCCAACAACCTTTCTTAGATAGATTTCGTTCACAAAGAAAGTCCAATCGTGAACCAACAGATAAACCCTAGCACAAAGGCTAGCTCAAGGTAAAACCAAAAATACCACCCTAGAAAGAGGGGTGAGTGGGGGGTTGGTTTAGGGAATCAACCCCCCCCCTCCCCTCAAGGAGTCACAATTATGACAAGTACAATGAAAAAATGACACAAATATGACACCCCATAATGAGTTTCAATTTGCATAATGAAAACCAAAGCAAAAAACCATTTTACAAGGTGATGTTGATTGCAATGTTATGGCAATATATTGTAGTAGTGCAATTAGGTCTATGATGTACCTTGTGAATACCAAATCAGACACGTGATATGTTGTTAATGCCTTGATTCAATTCATGGTTAAACCTCATCAATTTCACTAGAAATATGGTAAGCATGTGCTCGAACACTTAAAGGTACAATTCATTATGGCATGTTGTATATAGGAGATGGCGAGTTACTACTCCATGGATTTGTTGATTCATACTAGGTAGAAGATGTGATCACAAAGAATAGTACTTCTGAATTTTGTTTTATTTTGGGATCAAGCATGATTTCCTAGTTTAACGGGACGTGGGAAGCAATTGCATTCAATTAAGTGGAAGAGGAATATATGGAAATTTGTTCTACTATTTGTGAGGCCATTTGGCTTCACAAACTAGTTAAAGAGATGCTTGATCAAATGTCGAAGTCTAGGGTAGTTTATTGTGATTATAAAATTTGCATCGGGTTCTTTGAGAATCTAATTTTCCATGGACACTCCAATCACATTGATAGTTGGTACAAATTCATGAGATATTAAGTACAAAATGGAGCCATATTTCTTTACTACATTCATACAAATTTACAAGTTGCTAGCATTTTGGCAAAGCCCCTAGCAAAGGGGATTTTGAGATGTTGAGAGACAATCTTGGTGTGATGGCGAAAACTTTATTCGTAAAGAGAGTGTTAGTTTACATGTTCAATTGAAGAATGTTTTGTTGTGAGTATGGTGCATTAGTGGGAGAAAGTTTCATGAGAGCATTTTGACTCATTTCCCCCATTTTAAAAACTATTTCGGCACTTATGAATTATATTGGACTATAAAGGCACACTACTTAATTTGATGCATAAAATTATCTGGAGAGGGTGACTTGGCACATCTAGGACATGTTCCGTTCTTAGCACATGTGGGGTGCATTACATGAGTTAGATACGTGTGGAAACATGTTTGATACAAGTTGTTAAGTAACTACTTACCTTAGCACATGTGAGGCACTCTACTTGGGAAATATTCCCTTGGAAGGTGCATGAGTGGGTTAAGGTGGTGGTATTCTTATAGTTTGGTGCAGGAGTGTTCCCTTTTCGAGGGGTTTTTTTCTAACTTCCTCCACTCCATTATTCTATAAAAGAGTATGAGGGATGCATCACTACATTGTTTTTTTTTTTTGTTTTTTTTTTTAGAACTTGTGAGAAGTCTATTTGTTGTTATGTAAATCTTATTTTATAAGTAATAGAAAGATATGAGATTGTTGGTCAAGATGAGTTTTCAGATCTAATTTTCCATATTTGATATATCTTTTGTTTACTATTAATATAGCAAAAAGATTAAAAAAAAAAAAATCTAGATTTGATTTTTTGTTTGTTATTGAAACATTTTATTATGTTGATGTAATAAATAATTATGTTAGTGTTTACTAATTTATCATGCTTATATAGTTTTTAGATCTGATGTATATTTAATGCTAGGATGGTGTTGAGATGATTCAATTTCCATGTTTGGTTTTCAAACTTCATTTTATTATCTCTAGCATTTGATTGGTGTTGGAATGATTTAGCCTTTTGATACACAGTGTTTACACTCTCAAATATTGCCTACAACGTTTGGGTGCTTGTAGATATGATGTTCTTATAGGTGTTTCAAAAGGTTTGAAATTCAGTTGTAGCATTGAAATTTTATAAGTGAAAATCTAATGTCAACAGGTGGAAATTTCAGTGGTACTCAATCCACACGATTTCCCCTCCTCTTGTACTTCTTTACAAGTGTATTCCCATAAACACACATTATATTTAGGACTTTGTTGCTTATTAATTAAGTTCTAAGTTTCCAATACAAATGGCCTTGGGGAGTTTAAAAACCAGCACCCAAACCTAAAATCAAATCCCTAGCCCAATTTTAAGTTGGGTATACTAGAACCAAAATGAAATTCTTAACTATTTTTATTATGTAAGTTTATTTTAGGTATGTTCTTTAGTATAGGGTGTGGTTTTTCTCCTGATGGGTTAGCTTGAGTGGTTGAGTGCTATAGATTGAAATAGGAGGTCTCATAGTAAAGTCTCCAAGTCCATTATATGTGATACGTTAACATTCAATGTCATTGTCACGTCAAGCATACTATAGTTTAAACCGATGGTTTACCCTAGTTACCATATGTCGACAGTGGTGAAGTCTCTAGGAGTTTCTCGTGCATGGTTGCGTGAAAAAAAAGGTTTGGTTTATGGGCTTTGATGATGTGTGATTTCATGAAAACAAATCATTTTGAGCTTAAAATTGCATAAAAAAACAGATTGCTTGAATAATGAAATTATTTCTTCTCTTTTGCAATATAGAAAGAAGGAAGCCACAAGTAACAACATGCAACAAGCTTAAAATACGCAGAAGAAATCCAACTTTAAACACTAATTTTTTTTGTTTACTTAAAAACATGAAATGTGGGGAAACTTATCAATGGTCATGAAACTGCATAGAAAATTAATAAACATAAGTGCAATTGTGTAGACATAGAAAAGACAAAAGTGTGCACTTAAGAAAAATTATCTAGACTTACATAATTACATAATAAAACATGAAATAGTATGCAGCATTTTGTTTTTCCAAACAAAAGGACACAAATAGGAATGCAAGTAGTGTCCTAATTTGATACATATATTTAGATTGATAGATTCTTCTAAA
>SNQJ01S0024438.1:44758-71572 GCA_010110895.2 Picea sitchensis | reverse complement strand
CAGCTTCAGCATTTGGCAAAATGTCCTTTGATATTCGTCAAATTCCATGATTTTTTCACTGCCAACTCTGCATCCTCCTCTGTTTCTGGTTTTCAGCTGCAGCAAATGTGTTAATATTGATAACATGTCCAAAGCTATTCATTTGTCTTGTAGCTGGGACAGTTGAACCATGAGAATTAGACAAAAACCCCTGGCTTGATGTCATAGATGTTGTCCTACTGCCAGATTGCTGAGAAGGTGCTGCCTGAGAAGACTTCGGCCCAGCATTGGAATCAACTGATAATGACTGCCCAGTGAAAGCTGTTTCACATAGTTTGCTGCACCTGCCTGTTGTCTCCGTGCAAATACAGACTGTGTATTTGTGGGACCCACAATTGACTGCCATGATGCCTCAGAACTCTCATTGGTATCAGAAGGCAAAGACATGTAATTCTGGTTTTTGATCTGTAGAGGCAGGATTCCCTCCACTTTTAAAATTATTATGCAGGACAGTTTTGACCTCAATGAAGACTCTTTAAACCAGTTTTTTGCCCAGAAGTTAGGCTGCTTGGGAACTTAATGTCAAAGTTGATTCGAAGGTTTCCTTTCCGTCCATGCTCCTTGCCAATGGGCATCCCTTCATTTGGAACTACCTTTTCAGTCCTCGGACTTACAATATCAGTAATTGGAATGCTTAGATTTCTCCCATCCAGAGTTGTCACGTTCACCCTACAACCTGTCAGGGCTTCCACAAGGGATATGTTTAGAGTAATTACCAGGTCATTACCATCCCTATTGTAAACACTGTGAGGCTTCTGGTCAATAACAAACACAAGATCAACAGGAACAACATTTGGCTGCTCATTTCCTTTTTCTGGGAATGTGATTTTTGTTCCTTTTTTCCATCCAGGTTTAACATCAATAGTCAGAATTTCCTCCTCAGGCTTGTCGCCAATCTTCTTAGTTAGACTCCTATCCATGTTGAGTGTAAAGAAACACAAAATAATTTAATCAATACGCATTGCCTCAGATTGTTCTGAAATGGTAATAGCTGTCCCTGCCTCAGAATCTACAATAAGCATGGGCTCTTCCAGGGAAAGCTTCTGCTCTTCCACTGCATTTCTGTATTGTGAGGTGGGATCCAATATATGATCTGGTAATACAAAGGATAACAATAGAATCACATTATTGATCTGGTAATACAAAGGATAGAATCACATTATACTAGCCAGAGAGACAAAGCTATGAAATAACTTATCTCACAAGAATGCTGACTGAATTTCTGTATTTTCACACAGGAACTGTTAGCCATCTTTGAAACCCCATTATTATGATCTGAATCTCTGCATGCAACAGCGAAGTTTGGCTAATTCACACGCAATTGTGATCCAGTGCGGGAAGTAGAAACTTTAGAATTACGATGAGCGCCAAAGACGTACGAGACTAGTGCCCATAAGCCCAACAGAATAGATATAATTTTAATAGCATCCATGTTATCTTTGAAGATGAGGTCCAAAGATGAAAAATAGGTAAGGGGAACCGCAGTCTGATTATGTTGGCAAATAAAGAGGAAACCATAAATGTCATTCCGAAAGCACCCAATAAAGCTATCTGACATCCTATTGCATTCCATATGATCGTCATGTAGTAGGATACCATCCCATGCATTGTGACAGAGTCTGGATCCATCTGTTGTTGCCACCCTGTTGGAAGTAAAACCTGCTGAGAAGAATGGCACTTGAATTCCCCGTCAGATAGGCGAGCACGTTTGTAAATTTTAACATCATTTCCTCTTATACAGTTATATTTTCATATATAAACAACATTTTATTTATTCAATGACTCCAAATGAGGGCCAGCATTCAATTTAGGTTATGTAGTCTCATGATGTCCACCAAGTGTTTTCCAGCTAGCACAGTATACACGGTTTTGCATAGGAGAATCCGATCTGTCTAAGCCCTCAATGTCGTCCAGGAAAGGCCTTGACTTCATAATCCTGATTGCAAATCTTTTTTTGATTATATCCAGGCTGGCATATTTGCATTAAGTTTTCAAATCCAGCTTCTAAACTTACATCAATCTTCTAAACAGCGATAAAAGTAAATATGTGAAACCCTCTGCGTGATTTGCAAATCTAAAACAACCATCAAATCATGGCGGTGATGAATGACTTAATTCTTGGTGATGAGGCATGCATTACAGCTGTAACATCCCTTATAATCTCACCATTGCATTCGTTTGCGCAATGAAAGTTTGCATTCCAAAGTTCCTAAAACATTGCAATCTAGAACCTCTCATGATATCAATGAGCCAAGAAACTACAACAATAAGAATAAAGCATATGAGATCAAAGCTTTAATAAAAATTAAAACCAATAACTCTTGATGCTCTAAAGCTTAGTAATCACAAGATTCAATACACACAATGGGCTTAAAAGACATAAGTTTGAACACCCTTTGCAATTCATCACGACAAACCAATGGTCGAGATCATACTCAACTATCGTAAATGTAACCACCGGTGTCCATAGCTTATCCAATATATGAAAACAACATATCAGCGGTTCAAAATAGCCATAGGCATTATACATGAATATCTATACATCTTATGAAACCAAAGTTGAGTAGGCCAGATAGGAATCCAATCAAAATACTAATGCATTTGCAAATTCGACGAAATCCAATCACACAGTGGATATGAGAATGTCAAATGAATATACCAATGTGTCGCGAGTGTTATATCATAATGTTAGAACATCGACATGCGGTTCAAAACCACAATCAAGTTCATGTCATCGATCAAACATTAACAAAGGCGTCCAAATGATGTTGCATAAAAGTTGATATGCAAGAGCTATGATAAGGATAAACACTTAATGATTACAAAGATAAATCAAGACCCCAATGCAATTCATGCAAATCATAAAAATGTGAAATCAAGGGCTAAATGTCTTTATATAACCCATCGAAGTATGAAGCCCGATCAAAGGACATTGCCGATCATGTAAAGATAAATAAAAGATGAAACAATAAGCATGATGACACAAGATATCGTGATTGGAGATAATGATTGAAATTGTGACCTCGAAAGGAGAAATTCCATGCTTACAATCATGAAAACAAAACGAAAATAATTGTGTAAAAAGGCGCAAAGAATGAAAGTGTCGTTTATTTGAAGATTGTGACGAAAAAATGATGTTTGTAAACATTGGTGTAGGTGACTTATGAGACAATTGAAAAATTGAATTGGTACGCCAACGGATATCCATTTCAATATCTAGAATCATTATAGAACAAAGTTATAGCTAAAATGGTGAGATGACTTGAAAATAACATGCCTTAAGCACCATCAAAGAATTTATCCTTCCTTGCATTTGACCTTCTTTTCTTCCTTTCCTTTCGAATTGAGGGCTTTGTTATCATTTGTAAAACTTCGAGAAACCTATATATATTCAATATTCTCAGAGTGGAGTTCAAATGAAAGGACACCTCTTATTTATACTCTCCAAGTAGCTTCATAAAAACATCTTCTGGTCCTTGGCCCCACTTTCCTTATTTTATGGTTGGGTCACTTCTAATTTCTCCATTAATTATTATTAAAACAATTTATTTTGTATTCGCTTTGAATTATAATACACTCATCCGCTACTTTATTATTTACCTTTTTAAAATATCTTAAACCACTTTGATTACTTTGACCTTTTGGGGCTTCTGGAGATGACATATGAGGGGTCCTCCAACTTCATTAGGTCATAACTCTCAAACCCGGTGAGGGAGTTATGTGGCGTTCTACATACCACTAAAAATGGCATGACGTTTACTATCCATATAGAATATTATTATCTGAAGATATATCATAACTCATGCACATTGCCCATCAAACAAACTTGGATCATTACCCAAACATCACGGGGTCTCCAACTCTCATGTGCAACTCTCTAACCGTGAGGGTAATGTGACATTCCATGCATGGAAATTACATAGAAAAGAACTATCCATATAGGATATTTTCCCTGACAAATTCACTCCCTTCATCTCATTATTCCACAATTAAGCATGGTTCTCTACCACTCCACAAATCATCTTTCCGTGGGGATTTCACCATAAGGGGACCCTTTGAGTTCATCCATGTTACTTCTTATCAACCATGAAAAATAATAATGGAGTCATATTTACATCAAACACTATTGGGTCCATTACCCAAACCTTTGTCTTTCTTGGGTCTTTCTTCAAGGTTGGCATCAATGACAACCAACCTTAATCAACACGAGGTTCTATTATCAAATTTGGTCTGGATCTGATCATGGCTTGATTTTATTATCCAAATACGTTCAAGATGATTGATCCAAAATAATTTTGGATTACTACAAATAATTTTATGACCAACAATAGATAAAAGTTGGAAAGGTGTCAAGATCAAACAATAGATAAAAGTTGGAAAGGTGTCAAGATCAAACAGGTGATTTTGTAGAACTGATTGCAGCCAAACCGTGAGGAATTTGAAGAAACAGTTGAAAACCTAGAACCCAAATGGACCCATTTACCTTCCAAGGAAAGACTTTACCCCAAAAATGCATGATTTGAGAGATATTGATGTCTTTTTATGAGGAAAATTTCAGGTGGCGGAAATTAATAGTGACGCCCAGATTGTTCAGTCATTGTTTAAATATATGAGAAAGTTTAGAGTGATAGGGGTCCAAGAATTGGAGAGGAGGATATTTATCCTTTCTCTTTTGGATATCATATATTTTGTAAACTTTTTATTTATTTTCAAATTGAGTAATGGATGGCTGGAATCTTTTGGAGAATGGACGAATGTTTTCAAAGAAGAATATGGAATTCTAGGTTGCTTAATGGCTTTTGTCCCGTGAGTAAAATGGTTTTATTTTCATTATTATATATTCATATTCTTTGAATAATTGATTATGCATTGATTTAAATAGCTTTAGTTTTTTTTATCAATACATGGTTAATTATTATCATTTATGTATTAATTTTTTCAATCTTTAAAGTCTATTATCCAAAACATTTCTTCCAGGACCTCAGAATAGACAAGTGATTCCAAAAACTTAATAGAATGACATATATGAATTTTGGATTTAGCCTTTTGTTTATAATGTTGTTATTTATGTTTTTTTAATCCTGTTACATGTGCAGGTCTGATATCCTTAGATTAAATGATCTGTGATGTGTAGGAGGTTTATATTATAAATACCATCTATCATTTGCTTCATCAAAATACAAATGTTGTGATTATATCTTTGATTTAAATAATGAGATTTATCTTTGAGTTTTAAATTGAATGATAAAATGCATAGATTGCTTCCATATTTATCTTGTTGTAATCATGTATAATTATGAGATCACAGGTTTATGTTTGTGTTTCCTTTTCTGTCATTAAAACCTAAGCTGCGAATACATGTTCTGAATTTATTTAGAACAGTCATAAGGTTCATTGCAGATTTCTCTCTTGGGCATAGCACTTGGATGTTCACCACTCATGCAGATGCTTGGATACACCTCACTAATTCATTGACAGGATAGCTTCTTTGTATTTTTCTGTCATTTACATATCATTGAAACTAAAATGTATGGTTCAGCTTTGACTATTCACATGTTCATGTTTCATTAACTCTTTTTTGCAAGATTCTTTAAATTTATAAAAGAAAAAAAATAAATATTTTTATGTGCTTTGTTTATCTTCTTCCTAGAAGCAATATTTTTTCACATCGATTTTTGTAAGTTTTGATTAAAACTTGCAGCTTGTAAATCATGAAAATAAACGAGACTTGTATATCTTATTCTTAAATACAACTACTATAGTTACATTTGAACATATGTACATATATATAGTGTGTTTAGTAATTAGTTAGTTATTTCTCTCTTTTATTCGTTTCTTTTAGGATTGTTAGATTGGCTAACGGAGCCATTAAACCCGTCAGAATGAGTTACACCAAATGGCTTGGGTTATTTAGACAACCCCGTACCAGACTCACTCTTCTAGTTGAGAGACGGTCAATTTTTCCTCGTCAACAAATGGCGCTAGAAGGAGGGCCAGACTGACAAGCTGGCCTTATAAGAGTCTTTGTTTCAAATTTAATTAATTTTCCATGGCTCCCCAAATCATTGTTTTGGAACATTCTTTCCACTTCTCATTACCTGATATTCCCAACAAGACAATCTCTCTCTTGTCCAAAATCACCTTTGATGGTGGGGGGAATGTATCTGCAAAAGACCATATTAACAAGTTTTGGTGTAAATGCATCAAGCATGATATTTCCTATTTAAAGGTTTTGTGTAGATTGTTTTCTTTTACTTTCAGGGGTCGTATTAAACATTGGTTTGAGTATTTTCCAACATATCACATTTTTGATTGGTTTCAGTTTGTAGATGAATTTTTAGATGCTTTTGAAATCTATGATTACAATCAATTATGTGAAGAATTTCAGACTTTGCTAATCAATGGTGATTCATCTTCAAAATGCTTTTCGACAAGAATCCATCATGTTCTTTGTAAATTTAATCTTGATGACATGTCATTTGTATTAAATCTCCTCTATGATGCTTGCATCCAATCATATTCGATCGCAAATGATGAAGCAGTTACAGATACTATCACTCAATTGCAAGAAGAATTGTGTTCACATGATGAGAGGGATCCATTCAAAAATGTTGAACAAGCAAGGGAGGTAAAATCTATTGAAAATGTTCTTACTAACAATCAAATTGGTTTTTCCTCTAAATCATTGTATTTTCAGTCCTCGACCATCATGAAAGAAGATTCGATGTTGGGTCAAGGTGAATGTACTCGTTCTCCTAACTCTTTCTCTAATCAGTATTTAAATTCAGTTATTGAAGAAGACTTAGGTGATGAAAATGATCTTAAGCATTCTAACATTCCAATGAAACTGATTAGAGATGTAGATATGCAATTGGAAGAAGAAACCTTAAACCCTCATCTACAAATCGTACCTTATCAACATGAAAGATCAAATGTTTTTCATGAAAGTTTTGAATTGTCTATTGTACAGGAGGCAAATTTAGATGATCATATTATGTTGAAGAATTTATCACCAAAACAGAGTGAAAGTTTTAAGGATAATGAAGAGGAATGTCTTGAGAATACCATTGTTAAATATCATAGCTCAAGATATTCTTTTCATGTGCTTATTTCTGATTCATTTTACTCTTTATATCTCGATCTCTTCTTAGATTCCGCTGGATTTGATACTTTACCCACGGTATCTCACTCTTTACCGCCACAATCCAATCTTTTCGATATGCCAAAATTTGGTGACACCAATTCCAAGCATAACACTTATCAAGTTGGATTTGATGCTCTTTCATTTTCATCACTCGAATTGAAAAATGACATGTTTCAAGATGATTTCACATGATTTATTTTTGAAAAAGATAATTCACTCATCCTTATGGAGATCGAATATTCTACATTGCATATTCGTTCTTTGATTAATTCGAATTTTAATGTTTATGCTTTACATTTTGAAACGATCAATCTCATCAAAGGAAGCATTCAAACCAATAATCTAATGGATGTCATGAATCATCTTATGATGTGTTCCCCATTGATATATCCATTTCATCAAATTCATAGTTTGCATCCTAATTTTTATGACAAGATCTTAGATTGGCTTGAAGATTCGTATATGAAAAATCTTCATAATAAAGATAAAGTTGTGCTTGTTTTGTTTTTACCTAAATATCTAGGAAGTAAGCATAACATGATTCTCTTAGATCCTTCATGTGACGAAATTGATGAACACTTGGAGAATTTTCAAGAGGATGGGGAACTTCCACCTTGGTTGATGGTTATGTCAGGTCCCTATAATAATGACAAGTTTTCCAAACTTACTTACACTCTTCCATGCCATTATGGCCCATATCACGACAAGATTGCAGAATGGTTGGAGGATTCGTACATCAAGAAGTTTCAAAAGAATGGTAAGGTCGTGCTTGTTTTGTTTTTAAATGAATATATAGGAGGTACGCATGACATATTTATTTTTCATCTACAAATACTACATTCTTTTATTCTGATTTTCAATTTTCTATGCTGTGCAGGATTGAAGATGCTCTTGTGGTTGCATTGGAAATACGATTTTACTTAGTGCTTTGATTTATTTAGTAGTTAGAGTAGGTTTAGGAGTAGGTTTTCCTTTAGTTTTATTTATCAATATTTCTTTGTGTAATAATACAGTTATGAACACAAGTGGGTACACCAAGAGAACCGTATTATGAATGTTGTAAGGGAAATCCACTTTAAATATTTTTCTCTCTGCTTTTCATTGAATATTTCTTTTCGAAAACGTAGTATCATCATGAAAATTTTAAATGAAAGTAAAGAGATAAGTAAATTTGAACTATCAATTCAACCCTAACCCAAGGTGTCACAAGTAGGACTGCACTCATCTTAATAAGGATTTTTCTATTTGCTTTTAGTCTCTTTTATTTTGAATAATAATTCTTGGTCAAAGTAGCATCTCATGCATCACTATATTAAGAAAAGAAATTTCTCGCACATGATATTTTATATGATTTAGTTCTTCCTTTATTTTACAGTGAGATGATAGTGGATCCAAAATCTGAAGTTTATCTTTGGCCAAAATCGTTTCTTGAAAAGTTTTCTTTTGTTGTTTTGATTTTGTGTACTTTTGATTTTGAATCCCATTAATAAAATTTGATTTGGTTTGTTGTGTGTTTTTTGTTTTCTTTGATTGCTTTGAATGAGTTTCCTTCTTATCTGTCTTTTTGAATCAATATATTTCTGATCAAAGAGCTATTGTCAAAGGAAGCATTTATTTTAGGACTTGTGTTTTTAAAGAAAATTGAAATAGTTCAAAGAGGTCCTGGTATTAAGATATAGCTCAGACAATTGATTTTTAAGTCAATTGTCACTTTCATTTTGTCCTTAAATTGTCTTTGCCAGAGTATTACACCAGAGATATGGTTTAAATCTTTGATAATTACGATGATATTTAAACTTTTTACGCTGTCCATATTCTTAAGGAATCACTTTTAAGTACTTCCCCATTCTCTAGATGATTTCTTAAATGAAATCTAAAATCTCTAAACCATGATAAAACTTCCAGTTTTGAAAGAAAATAAATAACATGGTCAACTATTCACCTTTATTGCAATTAACCTCCAATATCACCCTGCTCTCTTTTTCATCAAGAAATCTATAATTGTATTATTATTTAAAAGTGGCATAAGAGGGTTGGAAGCACTTAAGTGTGGGAAGTGTGTGTAAACCCGTCGAGGTATTGAATAGGCTCGTTGGCAGTGGGTAAATGCACACATGATACCAAGAAAACTTCGTCGGGGCACTAAACATGCCTGCTGGCAACGAAGCAATGTCGGGTCGAGAGATAGCAGGTATATTTTTTTAAATTACCTTTTATGGAAGTATACATCATGTGGATACAACTATTAGATGGGATTAAAGAATTTGATTGGGTTAAATGACATCCCTGTCGACGCTATGGATGCCTACTGGAAGCAGTGTCTCTGTCAACGTTATTGAAGTTCTTTTATAAACATCATGACTCTTTGATCAAGAGATTATTTCAGGTTATAATCCCCTGCAAATAAAATTCTATTGTCTGGTTATAACATTGAGCTTATCCTAATACTATATGGTCTCAGAGTGAATTTTTTTCAGGGAGCTTAAATCCTTTTTCAAATCTTATTATTTTCTTCCTAAGATGAAATATTACCAGATCAGAGATAACTGCTTCACTCAGTAAGTCTCCATTTGTTGGGCCCCAACAACTCCCCCTATATTTTTACAAAATTTAAAGGGGCCCTATTAAAATCTTGATAATTATAATGAGCTACAGAATCAACCTTTTCAAATAGTTCCATACCTTGGCTTTCTTTGAGACAAACTTAATACATTCACTATAGTATGAGACATTTATTACAAGAGTATATGTCAAAAGTTAGAAACGAGCATAAAAATATCAACTTAAACAAAAAACGTTATTTTTTATCAAATGTTTAGTTTCGTTTAAATTATGATTATGTGTTCATTCTTTTGCTCATTAACGAGTTTGACTATTTTGAATAATGTGTTCAATACTTCATCAAATAATATCTTGGTTGGTTTCTCATTTTCATGAAATCATTTGGTGATATTAATTAATTAAATTCTTTTTTCATTTTGCATCTCATTTCAAAATAATAATAATCAAAGAATTATCTATCATTTGTTTGATTTTGTAAAAAACCAAAATTAATATTTTTTCTCCATTAACTTGAATCTTCTAGATCATATTTGAAAGCAAATTATAAAGAATGTTTGTTTATAAGTTATAGCTAGTTTAAATTCATTTTTTATTTTTCTAGATTTTGTTTTATTCACAATTTTTAGGTTATTAATTTAGGCTTCTTTTTGTTTCACAGGTTTCTACTATCAAATATTTGATACGGATCTGATAATGGATTGATTTTATTATCCAAATACGTTCAATATTATTGATCCAAAAATAATTTTGGATTGCTACAAATAATTTTATGAGCAACAACAGATAAAATTTGGAAAGGCATCAAGATCAGATAGGTGATTTTGCAGAACTGATTGTAGTCAAACTATGAGGAATGTGAAGAAATGGTTGAAAACCCAGAACCCAAATAGACCCATTTACCTTCCACTTGGAGATTTTCCCCCACAAATGCACGATTTGAGAGATATTTATGTCTTTTTACGAGGAAAATTCCAGGTGGCAGAAATTAATAGTCATGCCCAGATTGTTCGGTCATTGTATCAATACATGGTTAATTATTAGTATTTATGTATTAATTTTTTCAATCTTTAAAGTCTATTATCCAAAAAAATTATTCCAGGACTTCAGAATGGACAAGTGATTCCAAAAACTTAATAGAACGACATATATGCATTTTGGCTTTAGCCTTTTGTTTATAATGTTGTTATTTATGTTTTGTTTTAGCCTTGTTACATGTGAAAGTCTGATATCTTTAGATTAAATGATCTGTGATGTGTAGGAGCTTTATATTATAAATACCATATATCATTTTCTTCATCAAAATACAAATGTTGTGATTATGTATTCTATTTAAATAATGAGATTTATCTTTGAGTTTTAAATTGAATGATAAAATGCATAGATTGTTTCCAGATTTATCTTGCTGTAATCATGTATAATTATGAGGTCACATGTTTATGTTTGTGTTTCCTTTTTTTTCATTAAAACCTAAGCTGTCAATACATGTTCTGAATTTATTTAGAATAGTCATAAGGTTCATTGTAGATTTCTCTCTTCGACATGGCAGTTGGATGCTCATGCAGATGCTTGGACACACCTCACTAATTCACTAACAGGATAGCTTCTTTGTATTTTTCTATCATTTACATATCATTGAAACTAGAATGTATGGTTCATCTTTGACTATCCACATGTTAATGTTTCATTAACTTTTTTTGCAAGATTCTTTAAATTTATAAAATAAAAACAATAAATATTTTTATGTGCTTTCTTTATCTTCTTTCTAGAAGCAATAATTTTTCCATTGATTTTCGTAAGTTTCGATTAAAACTTGCATCTTGTAAATCATGTAAATAAACGAGACTTGTATATCTTCTACTTAAATACAACTACTATAGTTACATTTGAACATATGTACATATATATAGTGTGTTTAGTAATTAGTTAGTTATTTCTCTCTTTTATTCATTTCTTTTAGGATTCTTAGATTGGCTAATGGAGCCATTAAACCCGTCAGAACGAGTTACATCAAACAGATTGGGCTATTTAGACAACCGCGGACTGGACTCACTCTTCCAGTTGACGAACGATCAATTTTGTCCATCAACAATAGCTCCAAGAACTTTATCCATGTCATTATTATACACAGGTTTGTCCCTTGCGGGATTTTTCACATCTGGAAAATTCTCACACACTGACTCAAGAAAACTAGTGGTATAAAAAAATACACCTTCTAAGAGGTGGATCCATGATTTCAACAGAAAGATGAAGGGTCCTTCCCGACTAGTGAAGTGATTAGTCGACCACCTTGAATCACTGATCCAAAAGTGGCGATACAAAACACAAACTACACAAAGAGACACTCCCCTAAACATTCCTAAGAGAAACACCAACAAAAAAAAAACGTCCACAAAACTTCAGCCTAGGTAGATAAGGTCTTGAGTCTAAAGCAATGAAAAAGTGGAAAGGGACCATCCAAAAATTTCCACAGGTTGATCAAGTCTTGAGACCGATGAACGAAGGAGTGAGAAGAAATTACCCCAATATCCACTTACCATCCCTACCTGGTGCAAGTAACCCTCGCTTCAGGAGGCACTCTCCAGAGGTACTGATAGTGTGATACAATTTCTAGCTTAGGTACCACGGGAAAACCCCCGTAGTCACCTCTGAGATACATGGGAAGAACAACTGAGGATACCAACATGAAATAGGTATCTAGGGGGTACAATAATAATTTGAGATTTAACATATGGGCAAGGTAACAAAGCCCAAATATCTTAAAGAACTACCTCTCAAGGATGGGTACTAGCGAAACCCCCAAAATACAATCTCTCTGCAATGCTTGGTCAATCCTCGGAGGGGTTATATACTCGACTCTTCCTTACCCGACCTCGTTTTTAACTCATGTGTTAGAGAAGGATACCAAATATACTTATATGGAAATTGGATTTAATTCTCCCTAACTCAGACTCCTATGTTTGTTTACCAACCTTGGAGAGTTTTCTCTCCAAGTCTAATCCAAGGCTCTAACCCTAAACTTGTTGATAAACCCTAGAAACAAAGTCTAGTAAATTTTAAATTTAGCATTCATTTTAGCAGTTGTTTTTTACTCAAAGGTTGCAAAAATGAAACTTATAATAACACTAGAAAATAAAACTTTACACTAATTCTTCAATGAAGAAGATTTTCAAAAAATAAAAATGCATGAACAATCTTTCAAACCTTGAAAAGCAATTTTTCTCTTTCTAGTGCAAAATGCACAATGTAACCTTTTGAGAAAAGAAAAAGAAGAAAACAAAAGGATGTTAATTATTATTTATCCTTTTAAATTATTTTCAATATGAGAAGAAAACAAAATCCTATGTTAATATCTTTTTCTTTTTCAAATATAAAGAAACAAAATGCAACATAAAAAAAATAAAAGAAACCTAACTAGCAACAAACCAGGTTTTTTTTTTCATTTTCTTTTTCTTTCTATCAAAGAAAAAATAACAAAATATGCTAAAAGAAATAAAATTTGGTGGTTTTATGTTTTAAAAATCCAATTAAATCACAAAATCAAATGATCAAAATCAAATTCAAACTCAGGTTTCAAACATGACCACAACAACAACCACGAAACCGAGATCCTAAGAACAAGACTAGTCTTATAGTGATGCAATCCAAGGGATAAAAGGGAGACAAATATGGAAAAAAATTTGTTTTCCATTCAAATTTAAGGAATTTCTAGCTTCCTATAGGGAAGAAAAATTTTCAGGAACAAAACTCCCCAAAAACGACCCCCAAAAAGCCAAAACAAGGCTTAAAAAACATTAGAAAGCAAGCAAAAAAGTCACTTTTCTAGAGGTGTACGTGACTCTCCACTATAGGTTGCATATATAAGATTATTTACACACCCTAGATAATTCTAGGGAGCACATAGGAGCTTTGTGCACACTATTTCCTTCTACAGGGAGTGTATGTATAGAATTTATCCTTCTATAAGGTGCGTATATGCGCCAACACATGCACGTTTTTAATGGAAAAATTAGGTCTAAAGTTCAAAACCCAAAATGAAAAGAGAGATCAAAAGAAAGGAAAAAATAATGGAAACCAAATAGAAAATCCAATAATTAATTGGAATAATATAATCATCAAATAATATTTTTTTTCTTTATAAAAGTCAAACTAAACGACTACAGGACTCAACAAGCAACATAAACAAAGTATTAAAGTCCCAAGAGAGACTCTAGGAACCTGGCCAAACACCCTCAAACTAGAAAAGATTTAAAAAAAAACTTTTCTAGGAATAAGTACATGTTTGTGCACAAAGCATCATGTGATACATGAATGTCTACATTGAATGGTGAACGTGTATATGTACGTGACTGTAAGAACTACATGGCGTGTATATACCCCAAAATATTCAAAAAGAGAAGAAAAGAGGAAACATAAATGGATCATATGAAAAGGGAAAGACTCTAATGATTGTAAAATAATAATTTAAGTACCAAGTAGTAGTCTGATACAAAAGAAAACAAAATAAATCAAGCAAACACAACAACAAATCCCAAAACAAGCCCACTTGGTAAAAGTCCCCAGTATAGTCCCCCATTTTGTTTTCGGGGAAAATCCTCTATAATACTGGGATATATTGCAATGTACCAATGAACATACATAAATAAATTCCCAAATAGAACATGAAACAAATATAAAATAAAGGATTTCAAAAGAAATAACTAACTATTGGGAGGAAGAGAAAGATTGACTCACTTGGAGTCCTACGATTGATGTTGTTCTCGATTGTCGTCATCTCTTCACTTTTTTTCCAACAACTTCTATGAAACTTGAAAAAACCTTAAAGATGCAATATTATTCTCATTAGAAACATAACAATAACATCTCATCAATTAGTCTAATGAAACATAACAATGATATCTCATGAATTAGTATTCTATGAAATATATGTAAAGAGATTGCCAACAAAATGTTACAAATACAATATATTTTGTAGGAAAGAGTTTCTATATTTATTCGGTAGTTAACTTGGTTACAAATTTATACCTTTCCTATGCAGAGCTACCCTATCGAGAGAACTCCCAAATTCCTTCACCCTTTATCCCGCTATACAGGTTGGTATTGACTTCAGATTCACCATAGTCCCAAAGAAAATATAGAGGGAAATTCTTGGAAAGATAGAATGGTGATCAAAAAGGGGTTGGAAACAAGGGTTTCCAGTTCAAACCAACAACAACAGGGATGTATAAGGGTTTACAAAATTGGAGGGGTTAAGAAAATAGGTGTTTTCTTAAGGTGTGCAAAGAATCATTACTTGTCATTACCTTTCTCGTTGGACAAAATGGTCCTTTTATGTGGTCTCTAGTTGGTTAGATACGCTTGAGTATGGGTAAAAGGATTTAGGAAAATAACACAACCCATAATTAGATAGTTAACTAAGAATACACACACACACACACACACAGATATATACATATATATATATATATATATATGTATAATCATTTTATGACATTTACACCATTGTTCCTTTAGTGTCTCATGTGTATGCGAGTTCAATAACTGTAAGGGCATGTACATATTCTAAAAATATGTTTCTTGAAAGGTCTCAAGGAGGTATGGGGAATAATAATGTTTAAACAAGATAGGGATTAGGCCAAAAAGATTTTCAATGCTTCTAAGGTGAAAATTGACACTATAACAATAAGGTGATACTAGAGTTGGAAGTGCATAAATTTTAATCCCATACCACCAAGACCATCTATCTACAACATGTGTATGAAACATTTGTATTTTTTTGTTTCAGGGAGATGTTATAACTTTGGTTTTTATGGATCCTAAATCATATTTTTTTATATAATTTTTTTATGTAAATCTAAATAACTATTTTAATTTAATTTATTATTTAAAAAAACAATATCAATGAAACAACCAAATCCATGTGATTCATCTTACTTGAAATTCTTGATTTCCAATTTATTAAGTTGTTTTTATATAATGTAAACTTATTAAGTTATTATTTTAATTTTTTGAGTCATGGGAATTGGTAACTCGTTAGAGTGATATGGGCGAGACCCATGATCAAACTAATTGACTATCACTATAACCCAAGAGTATATCCAATACATCACAAGCCAGATATACCAATAAATTATAACTTAGAAAGGGCCAATACATCCCAAGGCACACCTAAGTACACCTCTATACCAAGTGGAAAGTTTCTAGCCTTATCACAATGGGCCAAATTCTCATTGGAAATTTGAACATGGATTAAGTTACTTTTATATAATGTAAATGTTATAGTTTTAGTCACTTCATTATATAAGTTGTAGGTTATTTATTTTTCATTCTTCACAATAATCTCTCTCTCTCTGTGTAAATTTTTTTTATTTCTTCCTCTTTGCAATAATTATATTTTGTCTAGTCAATAAATCGTTATATATGGGGTTATTGGTGAACCTATATTCACTCAAAATAATCTTTGATATTTTTAAATTTCAATTTTTCTATTAACAAGATAATGGGACTTTTTTTTGGATCACAATAACTCTCCTTAATTAGCATATTCAAGTAGTAGTTTTGTACATACTAAGTAATTTCAAATATATATGGCTGAAGAATAAACATTAAAATATAGATGGGCCTATCAAAAGTATGTATAGCGGGTACTCATTGGATGAAAAAATTAATTATGAATCCAATGAGTGCCTACACTTGAAATTTGAACAAACCTATAAGGAGATAAGTTGAAAAAATGATAAAAAAAAAATCTATTTTCTTTCTTTCTCTTTGAAAAATCATAAATCTTATTTTATTATTTACCTTAGGAGGCCCATTTTAGACCTCAAATTTCTCTAATTTGAAGTGTATATTAGATTAATATTTCATGTTAAGGCTCCCCTGATCCACTAGGTTCTCCAAATGATCTCCACAATGTTCAAAAAACGACAATGAAAATGTAGAAAAAGGAAGAATGAAAAATATGTGGGTACTCAAGGAAAGTTTCAACCACATAACATTTTGATTCCAACAAAAATATAATAACATAGAGTAAATAAGATCTTATTATAAAGTTAGTGTTATTCCTATGGTTGTTGAGTGTATCAGTGACCCAATTACTAAAGAAATAATGAGATATTCTTGACTAGAAACATGTCATGTGATCAAAATTGACCCTATCAAATATGGTGCAAGTTGGTCATGTGTATTGAGATCATATTTGACTATGTCAATTCATAAGTATGGGTTATGCTTTGATATGTATGTGATTTTGATACTTTCAAGGATATTGTATCACATGTCAACTATGTTGGACATATTGTCATTGATGTCAATAGTCGATGTGATGATTTGTTGTTATAATGAATTATCATTGTGATTTACCAAATATGAGATTGTCATTGATGTCAAAAGTATATCAATTAGCAGAATATTTCAAACAGTATGCTTCAAAATCATAAGCTCGGGAGGAGGAGCGAATAATATGCAAAGATCAAAGCTCAGAAGGGAAAAAGTTGTACATAAGCGAATGAAGATCAAAGATCAGAAGGAAGACCGCATTGCAGAAGTGTCATCGGGATTGATGGAAATATTGAGAAGTTTGTTAGAACCCTGTAAATTTTGTCCAGCTGAATAGACAAACGGTAGGGGTAACTATTTCAACCAGCTTTAGAGCTGAGGCACTAGCCTGTTCAACTCAGAGAGGGCTCTCTCGTGTCACTGGGTATATCTATGGGAATTTGTGGCTAGATTTGGTTTGTTTTTGGGGGGTTTTGAATAAAATAACCGGAGAAATGAAAATGACATTTGGGTCATGGAGTCTGGAATGAAGGATGCATTGTTGGAACACAAAAACTATTTAAAGGAACAGGCTAAATGAGGTAGTGAGTCTAAGTTTATATTTGAAAATTAGAATGGCATCAGAAGAAAAAGAAACATATAACTATATCGGAGCATTATTGTAATGAATTCTCAAATCAGTTAAGAAGAGATAAACATAGTCTAAATTGCTAAGCCGAGAGCATCAAATGACGAATTTTGGGCCTCTGTTCTCCAATCTAAACAAACGAAAATGGAAAATGAAATATAGGATAAAAAGATTCACATACTATGAAGGGAAACAAGACTCATAACATCACCAGTTAGAATCTTTACATAAATAGTCCAAAATACATCTTTGCATTTATATATTCATTATGGCTCCAAAATTTACAAAGGTCTTCCTACACAGAGGGAAGGTTCATCCTTTCTCCATGCTTTCTATATCCCCTAGGTAATATAGAGAGAGAGAAGATTTCTTCGTGGAATAAAAAATGTTCAAACTTCTCATTGTTCTACGATTAGAGATCAGTTACAAATAAGAAATGATTTATAATAATCGTTACCCTATTTTAGAGGAACTATTAGGAGCAGGTTCATCATATCTAGGTGCCAATTGTCTAAAACTTGCTGGGAGATACTTATCTCCACTTGAGAGTTCATTTTATCTTAGCGATCTCCTCCTTTAGAGTATCCAACCAGACTGCTTGATTCTCTCCAACACTTTCAACCGTTTCGGCTATGATCTCTTTCTTTTGTCACTTGGTTCATTTCTTCTTTACAACTCCTCTGTTGATAATTAGATCCTTCATGATGGGATTTAGATTGAATTCAAATCCTAACTCTATAGCAGGTTCTATGTGGAATTTAGTTTCTAGTATAAGAGCAATTTCTCTTTCTTTCCTGCTCATAGGTAAATCTTCCACATTGCCTAAATGATTGGTTTCATCGAGTATAGCTTGGTCCATGTATCCCAATTTCGCAGACACCAAAAAATTCTTACAGAAATCAGAGAGTTGAGAGAATTGGATATTACTTCGCTTATGTATAAAATGATGCCTTCATACTTGAGTAATTATAGAGTTCCAATCATGAATCGTTGACAGACTCACTGATAGGTACATTGATTTACCATGCTTGTACAATCCATTTCAAATGATTAGCCTTCAAGTCTGTTATATGGCAGCGTTCACCTCAAATTATACAGTTGTGAAGTATCGAACGAGTGAGATGGGGTGATTTCGACCAGCTACCATCGATACCCAATGAGTGTTTGATGTGACACATAGGAACATGTGACATCAGGGATTTGGTGAAAGGGGTTTTAGGCAACCCACCTTTCACCCTAACGTATCTCTGGAGGTGAAGCACATCCATCTTAAAAACCACAATGGTTTCCCTGATTCGCCTCTATATGGTTAAGTCCCGTGCAAGTTTACCGCCCAATACGGGCTCCAGCCGTTGATCTGGGTCGCTTTGTAATCGAAGGTCTGTCGAGTTATAACTTTCGTGTCTCCGCTACATTTTTCCATACGCTGCTAGACATGTCTTAGGCTTCTAAATTATCAATTCTCCAAACTATCAATATTTTTCACGACGGTGTAGCTTTGCCAAATTTTTGAGACTTGGATCTTGTCTGAAAATTGTTATGGTGAAAAAAAAGTTGACCAATGCACAGGAAAAGGTGAGAAGCCTCAGCAGCCATCCGATCAAGAAATTGATGGTGTTGATCATCTCATATAACAGACATCGCTCATATGAGTGACCGTGGGCTTGAGGACCATTGGAGGATCATGACCATCAGATCTGCAAGCCAGATCAACAACAGGGATAGATTACGGAGATTGGAAGGAGAATTAAATGACTCGCTATTTCCAATACCAAAATTGGTCCATATCGTCAGATCTCATAGGCTCGTATTTCGACGACTATGGTTGATCCAACAAGCTATCAAATTAATTCATATTGAGTTGTGACCGTCAGATGCGCAATCACCAGATCAACGACAGGGTAGATTGTGGAGATCGAAAGGAGAATTAAATATCACGCTAATTCCAATCCGACAATTAGTCAGGACCGTCTGATCTTACAGCTTCGAATATTGATGATTGTGGTTGACTCAACAACAATGCACAACATCAAATTGCATATTTTTGGTGACGAGTTAAATCACTCGCAAGTTGTGGTTTCGCAACCATCCTTGATCATTGATATTCTTCGAGAATCTTCAAAATCGTCGGATCACTTTAAGTGGAAGGACAGGATAAGTGGGGATAAAGGGTTGAGAATTTGATTATCCGAATACCTGTCAGTCGTCGGATCAAACCCAGATTCTCATCATCTGTCGGATCATTTTCAAGTGGAAGGATAGGATAAGCAAGGTAAAAGGGATGAGAGTTCGATTATACGAATACCCGTCAGTCATCAGATCAAACCCAAATTCTCATCAGTCGTCAGATCATTTTGAGTGGAAGGATAGGATAAGCTAGGTAAAATATTTGAGATCTCATTTATGCAAATTTTCGTCAGTTGTTGGATCATTCTAAGTGGAAGGATAGGATAAGCTAGAATATCTGCATCGCAGATAGATCAAGCCATCGATCTAGGATCATGATCGATGAACAACATTTAGTTCGGGTATAAAGATGCGAGGAGGTTAAGCTCTGAAAAAATATCACTTCAGATTTCTCAATTTGAGATTTGAAAAACCCGAAGCCCGGAGAGACAGATATCTGAAATGAATAAGGACCATCAGATATAGAGAACATGTGATGATCGTTAGATTAGGGAGATCTACCTCAGTATACCACGTCGGCATGGACATGTGGCATACCACATCAGTAGACCACATAAAAAAAGATACGTGGCAGGCCACGTCAGAATATCTACGTCAACAGACCACGTTAGCAAAGACATATGACAGATCACATCAGCAAGGACATGTGGAAAACCACGTCAGCAAGGACATGTGGTAGACCACGTCAACAAGGAAATGTGGTAGACCAAGTCAACAGGTACACATGGTATAATCAGATGATAACATATGTCAAGAGGAAATTGGCTCATTCCATGTCAACATGTGACGTCAATAAGTTATGTTGCTTCGAAAGAATTACTTCGGGAGTTTCACCACCAAGAAATGACAAAATTCTCGAAGTCCTGAAGGACAAAGTTCCGAAGTCACTCTCAGCCGTCGATCTAAGATACCCTTCATATACTGTTATGACCGTTAGATCAAGGAGATGAACATGTGCCACATCAGGATATCCATGTCAGCAATACTATGTCAGCAAGGACACATGGCGCAATCAGACAATGGCAAGTGTCAAGTTGAATCAACATTTCAGGTATGTGCAAATCACTAATTTGAGTAACACGTGGTAGACACTCGTCTTATGCCACATCATCAAGTGACGTAAACAAGTTATGTCAATCTGGGATTTTTACTTCGGGAGTTTCACCACAAGTAAATGACCAAAGTCTCGAAGTCCCGAATGCCAAAGTCCCGAAGTGGATATGAGTCATCTAATTTGAAGATCATTTCTGGAGCATTCTCAACCATTAATCTAATACAGTGGAAGGGTATCCTAATCAACTCGAATCATGACACGTCATCAAGTGACTTAAGTAAGTTACGTCACTTTGGGAGTTTTACTTTGGGATTTATACCAGTAGAACTTGCCCAAAGCCCCAAAGTCATAAATGCCAAAGTCCCGAAGTGGACACAAAATGTCTGATATAAATATCACTTCGAGATAATTCTTGAGTATCGATCTACTACAGTGGAAGGATAGTGTAAGTGGAAGTATTAACCAACAACAAGCGATCTCCACCACTTATGACTTACTCAGCAAGTGATCACTCTGGAGGAAAGAAGGGGTTGAGATTTGAAATCTCCGAAGTCCAGAGACTCGAAGGAGATCTCGATCGTTGATCCAAAAGGGACACACGTCAGTGGATTGATAGCTCTGAAATATTGACATATGGAGGAAAGAAGGGGTTGATATTTGAAATCTCTGAAGTTCAGAGACCCAAAGGAGATCTTGACCATCGATTTGATGTTGGGTGTACTCCCAACCATTGATCAAAATAGAGTGGAAGGATAACGTAAGAATAATAGCTGAAATCCCAAAGTAAATGATGGCCATCCATATCATTGCTTGATTAATTCATGGTCGTCGGATTAAGAAATGAAAGGATAGATGTAAGGATCGAATATGACCATTGATTTGATTCTGTGATATAAATGTGAACCGTTCGTTCTCTTCGAAGAAATCATATTCGGGAGATTTGAAAGGTTGGAAGTCCCGAAGACCTGAAGGGCGAAGTCCCTAAGTCCTGACAATCGTCCATCTCATCAGGATATTGAATCGTGACCGTTGAATTGATAAGCGCTCAAGCACTCGTCTTGCCTCATGTGAGGTCACTGTCATTGGTCATATGGTAAAGATATTTTAAGGGAAGAATGTAATGCATCACTTAAATTGATAAACTTATGGTTCTACACCTATGATCATATGAACATGGTTTGAAGGAAGCATCTATTTCTGTTATCCCAGAGATGAAGGAAATCGATCCATGCCTATGATCGATTTATGAAAGTAAAAGGGGATGCTAGGTTTAAAGTTGAATACCTGGAATGACGATCTATGGTGGTCCCAAAATTTATTGTAAATGAACAAGTTAGTTATAACTTGTTGCACAAGTCGGCTCAATAACTTGAAAAAATTGTGAACATAAGAAACTATAAATACAATGATGATTGGTTCACTAGATTGTGTTCTTGGTGAGGAAGACGGGCTTGTGGAAATGATAGGCTCGCTGAGAAAGAGTGGTCTGTGGAGAAAAATGGACGGGATGCAGACCTGAGGGCCATGCGAATATTAGAGGGAAGAAGAAGTGAAGATGGTGTGGATATCAGAGGAAATATAAAGCAAAGAAGGCACAAATTTTAGACAGAAGATGAAGTACGGTGATGAGCATTTATGGTATACCTCTGATCATGAAATATAGTTGATTCAATAATGGATCACTACTACTAGAGTTAAATTACTATATGAACTCTAGTTGTATAGACTGCGTTCTATCATCAAGTTGGGTCTTGCTTGAGAGTTGGTGCTCTTCGAGGAGTTGGTGCTCCTTACTTCAGTTGGTGTTGATACAAAATAATTGGTTTTGGGAAAAATCATATTACTATATTCACATATATACATATCAATTATACAAAATCTTACACAAACATCTGGTATCTCTTTGTTTCCATTGTGATTATGATTTGATTGTTCTTATTCTATACAATTATGTTTTAACTGCTAACTTGCAAGAAGAAAAGTTACAAAATTCCACACACTAATTCACCCCCCCCCCTCTTAGTGTGGGTGATGTGTTCAACAAACTAAATCAAGGATTTATGCAATTTTCAAATTTTAATTCCTATGTTGGGATTATACATGTTATATGGACCATATTAAGTTGTATCCAATAGTTAACACTATTTTTCACAATGTGACAAACCTTAAGTGTTAACAAATTCCCCCTTATGTATGAGGGTAGGAGGACAACTTGTGGATGAAATACATGAATTTTTTCTTAGAAGTGGACTTGGGAGAGTTGATAAAGGAACCAATCATCTACCAAAAAGGAGAAGAAAACCCCTTGTAAAGACAACAAGGGATGTGAGATACAACTTATCCTTTATTCACGAGGTGGGTGTACCCATGATCATATATGAAACATTTAAAATACATCATTTGAATGGGATGATGGATAAACATGCTACAATAAATATAGGTAAGTAAATATATATCAATACATCTAGTGAAACCAATGAAGTAATTCCATCAAGAGGAAGAAGAATATTGGAGGAATCAGGACCAACACCATGGGATACCAATCATGCATTAGTTCAATGATATGTCAAATGGGGACCATGCTTCTCCAAAAGGTGCAACTAGAAATTGGAATATTGTTATCACTAAGTATGATTCTCTACAATGAAAATACATAAGTTGAATTTGAGCATGGGAGAAACCATATAGTTCGTTATTGATCCAGGATCTTTTCATCGATGTGACTTATTAAAAAATTGTATTAAATGAGAATAAATTGAAGTGCACCATAAAGAAGGAAAAACTCAAAATAAAGAGACATAAGCATCAAATCTGAACAAAAATAACTTGATAACAAAGTTCATCCCTAATAGACTATGTCTCTGGGTCCTGCTCTCAAATGGGTAGGCCTTTTTATTAACTCAGCAAAAGAAGTTGGAAAAATACATAAGTATACCTCATTCTGGAGTTAAGATCTAGAATATTTGCTTAGATTAGAAAACAAACAACACCATTGAATTCATGGTGTCAAATTACCCAAAAATGATTGTCTCCATGTCTTGATCTGAGTCTGGCACTTTGAGGCCCATGAGAAATTTTGTCTCGGTTTCCTTTCTTGCACCTGCAATAAATTCACGGGAAAATGTCTCATTTTCCGTGCCCCATCCGTACAGTTGCGCACCCCTGGTCTGATCCCCATGCACTGGTGAAAACCAATATTTAAATAATAATTGGAGGTAGATTAAACAATGGGGGCATTAGCCCAAATGATTGGTGGAGTTATGTTAAGGAATTTTTTGTTGGGGAGGTCCTGGGGTCGAACCCATGGACCTCCCATTTTGGGCACTATGATGTAGAGATATGATATGTGGTTGTAACCCCCACTAACTTTGGAGTATAGTATGATATGGCAGATCTCACCAGATCTGGCGACGAACTACCCCAACCTTTTGGACTATTATGTGTTATATTTGGTAGACTGGGGGTCGACGCTAGCCAACCCCTTTTTGAATTTCGATTTTTTGTTGCTAGGAGTGTAAGTTTTAAATCTGTGAATTAAAGCAATGCATATAGATTCTTAAGAAAATCAAAATTTAATCGATGGCTCATACACAAAGTACACGAAGATTTTATACTGAAAACCCTCAACCAGGAAAACCTTTCTTATATTCATTATATCGAATTTCACCATTCACCATACAATATATACAATGTTTTTAGGTATTTCGTAGATACCAAAACCCTAATCCCTTAATCCGGGATTAATTTACAAATCCACTAAAAATAAAAAATAAAAAAGCTAAAAATAGCAAAACCCGCTCACACAAAGACATGAAAAGAATATAACACATAGTTGTCATATATGACACACCCACACACACACATGCAAAGAATATAACACATACCCGAGATTCTCCCACTTGTTTTCTTTGCATCTAGGGGTCCAGGGGATTATATAGTCAACAATCCAGGGAAACAATGCCCATTGTTACTCTACATCAAGAGAATTTTTCAAAGTGTCAACCTTTCTTCAACATTCTTCAAAGTGTCAACCTTTTCCAGCAACACCTTATTTTCCTCAACCATGTCTCTCACAAAGTGATACTGAACATCAATATTCTTTGTCTTTGAATGATAAGCTAGGTTCTTTGCCAAGAAGATTGAACTCTGACTATCACAATCTAATCTCACTGGTTGTTGTACCAACTCAATACCTGAACACAATATTTGTAACCATACTACTTCCTTGATTTCATAAGTGGCTGCCATGTATTCAGCTTCTGTAGTTGAGAATGAAACTACAACCTATCTTTTTCTCATCCAACTGATTGCTCCTCCAAATAGGTTAAACACATACCCACTTGTAGATCTTCTGTGATCCAGATCTCTAGCCCAGTCTGCATCAACAAAGCCATGTATGTCCAACACTCTGTCCAATCCTAGTCTTCCTTGGTAGCACAATCCATAACTTGTAGTGCCACGAAGATACCTGAAGACCCTCTTTACTATTGTCCAATTATCCTTCTATGGTTTTGACATATACCTGCTCAAAACTCCCACTGCATGTGCAATGTATGGTCTAGTACATACCATTGCATACATTAAACTGCCAACTGCATTGGCATATGGAACATGGGACATGTCCTCTTCTTATTCCTATGTATTGGGACACTGATATGAATATAACTTTACACCTATAGGAATAGGAACCTTGACCGGTTTACTTCCATCCATATTAAACCTCTACAATATCGTCTCAACATATTTTCTTTGATTCAACCAGAGTTTCTTGTTTGTACGATCTCTTTTAATCTCCATTCCCAGAATGAAGTTAGCAACACCGAGATCCTTCATGTCAAATTTGGAGGATAGTTGTGATTTCACCTTCTTGATAACATCCATGTTATTTCCTACCAACAACATGTCATCAACATACAACACTACATAAATGAAGTGATTACCAACGTGCTTGGAATATGTACAGTGATCAACCCTGCTTCTTACAAATCCCAATCCAAGGATGTATGTGTCAAACTTTTGGTACCACATCCTAGGTGATTTCTTAGGACCATATAGTGACTTCTTTAGATTACAGACAAACTCTTTCTTTCCCTTCAATACAAAGCCTTATGGATACTTCATGTAGATTTCTTCTTCCATATCCCCATGTAGGAATGTTGTCTTCACATCGATCTATTCCAATTCAAGATCAAAAGAAGCAGCAATAGATAAAAGAAATCTAATAGAAGTTAAATTAGCAACAGGACAAAAAATCTCACCAAAGTCAATTCCCTCTACCTGGGAATAACCTTTTGCTACTAACCGAGCTTTGTATTTCTCCACTTTACCTTGTGTATTAAACTTCTTCTTAAACAACCATTTTCTACCAATAGATTTTCTTCCTGCTGGAAACTCCACTATATCCCATGCCTCATTCTTATCCAAGGCATCCATTTCTTCAACCATGGCCTTCTTCCAGAGTTTACTATCCTCTAAATTCACTGCGTCCATGGCAGTTTTGGGATCATCATCAGTAATAGATAAAGCAAAATTGGAATGGAAATCAGGTGGACTATACCTTTCTGGCTTCCTTTTATCTCTCACTGATCTCCTCAATATTGGGGTATGAGGTTCTTCTTCTTCTTCTTCTTCCTCTTCTTCAGATGATTCAGATTTTTCATCATCCAACTCAAGATCTATTTTCTCAGGTTCATCTTGCATTGGTAGGAATTCCTATTTGGACACATCTTTTACCTCTTTGAAAACAACATCTCGACCGTAAATAGTCTTCTTGGTTTCTAGGTTCCAAATCTTATAACCTTTCACACCATCTTTATAACCAATAAAGATACACTTTTCATCCTTTTTATCCATCTTACTCCTATTTTCCTTTGGAACATGTACATAAGCATCACAACCAAACACTCTAAGATGTTGAAGAGAGGG
>SNQJ01S0024438.1:34187-44708 GCA_010110895.2 Picea sitchensis | reverse complement strand
CTAATGAAGGTGATCGATTGACCAGGTAACATCTTGTACCCACTACCCCTGCCTAGAATTCTTATCCTAACTTGGCACCGCTGAGCATGCTCCTTGATTTTTCCATCAATTTCATGTTCATCCTTTCTGCAACTCCATTCTTTTGAGGAGTGTATGGATTAGTCTTCTTCCTTTCTATACCACACTTCTTACAGAATTCTTCGAATTCATTTCCACAGAATTCTCCACCATTATCTGTTCTCAATACCTTTATTTTCTTCTCTATCTGATTTTATACCAGAGCCTTAAACTCTTTAAATTTATCAAATTCATCAGATTTCTTTCTAAGAAAATAAATTCTTGTGTTCCTTGAAAAATCATCTATGAATGAAACATAATACATAGATTTACCTAGGGATGGAATAGGATCAGGTCCAAACACATCATTGTGTATCAACTCTAAGATCCCCTTTGCTCTTGTAGCACCATATGCGAATCTTACTCAATTCTTTTTACCATATATGAAATGTTCACATAAATCAAAATCTAGAGTGCAATTAGACATACCTTCAACCATACCTTTATCGTGTAGTGTTCGAAGCCCTTTTCTCCAATATGCCCCAGTTTTTTATGCCACAACATGGTCTTCTTTTTGGGATAGTATTGGTCTTGTCTCCTTCATTTCTCTGCTCATGGACAACAAAAATGTTACACCCATTAGTATAAATTCTTCCCAACAACTTGTACAGAGTTCCACACCGAACTCCCCTCATCAACACCATTTCTCCTCATACCATCTTGCAGGTGTTCTTTCCAAATATAGTATCCACTCCTGCATCATCCAGCTTACTTATAGATATTAGGCTCCTCAAAAGTTTTGGAATGTGTAGAACCCTAGGGAGAGTTCTAATCCTTCCATCTTTTAACAACAACTTAACCCTTCCATGTCCCATGATTTTTGTTGTTGAGTCATCTCCTAGGAATACATCACCACCATCATATTTTTCATATTCAGAGAACCACTCCCTGTGAGGAGTCATATGGTATGACGCAACTAAGTCGATCAACCATACATCATAGTCTTCATGTGTACTTGTAGATTCTAGGTAAACATCACCTCCTTCTTCAGTGGAGGATTTTTTCTCTGTGGAAGAGGTACTATCAGATCCCTTTGGTTTTTCAACCTTCTTAGACTTGCAATCTTTCTTATAATGCCTTGTTTTACCACACTTCCAACATTTCCTCAAAGATTTTCCTAGAGACTTAGATATACCTGTAGATTTAGATCTCCACCCCGAAGGCTTACCAGGGTTCCTACCTTGGGTACACCCTCTTACAAATAAAGCATTTGTGCTGTGACCATCCATGATTTTTCGCCTCATCTCTTCAAATAACAAGGATGCAACTACATCCTCATACTTCAATGTAGATTGAGTAGTACTACATATTTATACAACCAGATTATCCCAAGAGTCTGGCAAAGAACATAACAAAGTAATACACTTATCTTATTTTGCAATTGTAATATTAACAAAGCCAAGTTGACTTACTAGA
The DNA here is from genome assembly GCA_010110895.2 of Picea sitchensis. Taxonomy (NCBI): domain Eukaryota; kingdom Viridiplantae; phylum Streptophyta; class Pinopsida; order Pinales; family Pinaceae; genus Picea; species Picea sitchensis. The sequence goes on along the minus strand of SNQJ01S0024438.1, from coordinate 43,175 downwards.
GTATTAAAGGAATTTAGATGTTCTGTCACAGAATCTCCATATTCCATCCTAAGATGATACAACTTCTTTCGAAGAAACAACTTGTTTACCTGGGACTTTGATTGATACAAATTCCCCAACTTATCCCATAGTTCCTTGGTTGTAGATTCTCCTAAGACATTCAACAACACTAAATCTGCTAAGCAGAGTTGAATAGTACTCCTTTTTCTTCTGTCCAACTTCTCCCAATCTTCCTTCGACATACCAGTAGATGGTGTAATAGTATTTTGTGTACTAGTAGGTTGTGTACCAGTAGCCTCTGTGATAGTAGGCAGTGTACCAGTAGGCTGTGTACCAGGATCCACAGTGATCCATTGTTCTTTTTCTACAATAAGGTCCTCCATCTTGATATTCCATAGCTCAAAGTTGTTATCGTTTAACTTCTCTATCTTGATTCTAGATGAGCTCGCCATTCCTCTTTCTATACTCGAATCTCCACTGCAAAAGCTCCCACTAAACCCATGTTTATCACAGACCCAAGATAAACTTGATCTATCAAGACCGAGCCAAACCCTCAACAACAAATGTGTCCCTCTGAAGCCAAAAACGAGCTCTAATACCACATGCAAGTTTTAAACCTGTGAATTAAAGCAATGCATATAGATTCTTAAGCAAAACGAAATTTAATTGATGGCTCATACAGAGAGTACACAAAGATTTTATACCAGAAACCCTCAACCGGGAAAACCTTTCTTATATTCATTATATCAAATTTCACCATTCACCATACAATATATACAATGATTTTAGGTATTCAGTAGATACCAAAACCCTAATCCCTTAATCCGGGATTAATTTACAAAATCGCTAAAAATAGAAAAATCCACTAAAAATAGAAAAAACCACCCACACACACACATGTAAAGCATATAACATGCAGTTGTCATATCTTTCGTGCCCACACACACACATGAAAATAATATAACACATACCCAACAAGGAGTCCTTGGGCATTTTCCCACTGCCATGTGGTAGCCCATGACTGGGCCACATGGAATCCCTTCATTGGCCCACGCCACTATACTATATGGACCTTCCACATCACCTCTGCCACATCAACCTACCACATCACCTATCAAGTGGTTGTACGGTCTACTACATGGTTGTACATAATTCCACATGGCACTTTCCCATTGGTCCATGGATTGACTGGAAAATTCCAAAATCGAGTGACATGTGGCAGCCTCTAGTGCTACCACGTCATCATGCTGACATCAGCATGACACGTGTCTCCCTCTGCATGTCCCACGTACCTTTTATAGACGCTAAAATCATCTGTATTGATGTTGATGTCAGCAATACAGATGATGACTCATCCCTGCTGACTGGGCTAGGTTGACCGAAACTTTGACCATGAATATCTTTTGATCTATAGCTCCATTTGATGAGACATTTACGTTGTTTTAAATCTTACGACGTGCTCTTCGCGATGATGCCAATTTCACTAAGTTTTGAGGACTTTGAATTTTTTCCCTTTCTCTATCTGATGAGGTCATTGTGAGCTTCTTAAGGTGCTTCTGCAAATTATGAGTTATCCTTAGCCTTCTCTAGATCCTTTTTTGGATCACACCTTCCCACTAAGAGATTTTTGGACCACCAAAATCTTTCATCAATAAAAAAATAAGTGAGGGAAGAGTGTTGGCATGTTTTCAGACAGAGGCAAAGTATGTGTGTTTGTCATTGATGGCGATGTCATTGATGGAAAAGATCATCATGTTCAACAGAGTGATGATGGCATGGAAATGGAAAGATAAACAATGAGGAGAAACAGTGATCATTGGATCACCCATCCAGAATTCCCGATGACTGTCAGATCTGAATACAGATAGGAGGAACCCACAAAAGAGGAGAAAACATCTCAGACATTGGATATGAGCACGAGGACTGACCATCGTTGGATCCAAAACAAGGAGCATGATCTTTAAGTACAATATGAAGTGGAATTACAAAGTCCTGAAAGCATGAGAGTTTTCCATTGTCAAGGAGTACATGTGGTGAGGGATTAACATTTTGCTGACTGGAAATTCAAAGGAAGGCAGTGCTCTAACCTTCCAACTTGCGATAATATCTGGATCGTTGATCCAAGAGGGACACGTGGCGATAGATCAGAGCATGAAAAATGTTTCATTTCGGATTTTTAGATACCAGGAGTTGGAGGAGTCAAGAAGTAACTCATGGAAGAAAATCGTGATATGCAAGATCAAAAAAAGATCTGGACTGTCGAATCATCAAGATTGTGGACTGTTGATTTGACTCCATTTCAGATTTTCAGATACCGGGGGTTGGAGGTGTCAAGGACACTCACGACAAGAATGATGAAATCGTGAAATGTGAAACCACAACTTAATCTGAGTTGTTGATCAAAGGGAGATCGTGGACCATTGATCAAGCATGACGAAGGCCCATGAAGTTGTAAAATCGCGATAAGATCTTGACCGTTGACCCAAGAGGGACATGTGGCAAGGGAACAACATTTCTCTTACTAGAAATTCAAATGAAAGAAATTCTCTAACCTTGCAACTCGTGATATGTGAAATCGTGATAAGGTCTAGACCGTGGTCATAGACAAGGTCACTTCGTCGAAGGCTTAAGGGAAGGAGCTATTTTCTAAGCTCCATTTCGAGGATCACAACTTGGAGTGTCGAGAACCTTCATCACAGGAATCCCTAAACGCGAGATCGCAATGAGATCTGGACCATCGGATCATTGGAGATCTCAACTGTTGATCGGGATCGATGAAGTTCATAAGTTCGTGAAATGTGAAACACCTTTTGATGTAGGCTGTGGTCACCCCTGATGGTCATGTGAGAGGGAGGAGCTAAGCTCCATTTCAGGGATCGCAACTTGGAGTGTCAAGACCCTTTGAAAAAATATTGTCGAAATGTGAAATGTGAAACGCATCTTGATTAGGCCCATGGTCACACCCAGTGGGCATATGGGAGAAATGCAAGACCCTGCAGATTTAATCCAATGGTGCTGGTTATTTGAGCATCTAATCGAAGGGCTATTGTTGATCTTTACGATTCAGTTAGCAGACCTGAATCATGGTTCTTGGATGGTTTGTGATTAAGTTGCTGAAGCGTTCTTGGCCTATGTATTCGAGGTGTAACTGAAGTTGTGTGAAGTGCATAAAAGAAAGATGGAGTGACTGTGAATGGTTGGTTGTTCTGAATGTAAAATGAGTTGAACTGTAAGAAAGGAAAAATTACAGTATGCACAGTGTGAGACCGACAATATGCGCAGTGTGAGATAAAACTCAGAGATGAGTAATAGATGTTGAATAGACAGAATCAAGAGAAGAATTGCAGAAAAGCTTGAAGCAGAGAAAAATTGTAGAACAGATAGAAGCATAGAAGAATTGCAGGATAGAAGAGAAGTGGTAAGAATTGAAACACCTGCGTTGTTGGTTATTCAATCATTTTACTTATAATCAGGGAGGAAGGGTGGTGCTAGGGAGGATTGTGGTCCTTTGATATTCAAGTTGGTGCTTGAATATTGGAAGTTGTATCTTCCATCTAGTTGTGCCTAGAAAAACAGGGTGGCAGGGTGGTGCTCGATAAAACACAGAGTTTTCTGTATACACGTTGGTGCCTGTATAAATCCAGTTGGTGCTGGAATATTTAGGGAGTTGATTCTTCCTTCTAGTGGGTGCTAGAGAAAACAGATATTTGGTGCTCTCAACAAGTTGGAGCTTGCAAAACAAAGGTAGTAGCCTCACTTTGAGTTGGTGCTCAAACATAGATGATGTACAGAACTTAAAAGACTACCTATCATTTCGAAGAAGAAGAGGTTTTCTCCCTTTATGGGCTTCCTCATGAAAATTTGTCTCTGTGTATATCTTATGTGTGATTGATTCTCATTATTTATGTTGTTAATATGATCTATAATATTGATGGTCACTTGATGAGAGATTAAAAATGGTTTAATAGACTTAAAATTGTTTAAGCACAGTAAGAACTGATTCACCCCCCCTCTCAGTTGTCTTAGTAATTTCAATAATTGGTATCAGAGCGGGTTCCTTTTATTTAAAGGTAGATCTGTAAGCTTAAACATGACAAGTCATGAAGGGACTTAAGCCAGTAAGCCTCCTCTATTTGATGGAACAAATATTTCCTTTTGGAAGGTTAGAATGAGAACATACTTAATGGCCTTAGGTGCTGATGTTTGGGATATAATAGAGACTCAATATACAAATCCTGTTGTGCTGGCTTCCAAGGATGATAAGTTATAATTTATCTTTAATGCTAAGGGAATGAATGTTATCTTGAATGGACTTGCTGAAGCTAAGTTTGTAAAGGTGATGCATCTTGAAACTGCTAAAGCTATGTGGGATAAACTTATTAACAGTTATGAAGGAAATGAGAAAGTAAAAGATGCCAAACTCCAAACATATAGGTTGAAGTTTGAACAACTAAAGATGAATGAAGATGAAATAGTTAGCAAGTATTTTTTAAGAGTTGACGAACTTGTGAATGCCATGAAGGGTCTTGGTGAGAATATTAAAGAATCATTTTTAGTTCAAAATATTTTAAGATCTCTTCTTGATAAATTAATCCAAAAGTCTCTACAATAGAAGAACTAAATGATCTTAAAACTCTGTCCATTGATCAACTCCTAGGAGCTCTAACTGCATATCAAATGAGAATCAACAAAGATAAATCCATTACTAGAGAAGCATTTTTTAAGGCAGACAAGAATACTAATTCAGATTTAGATGATATTGAGACAACATTTGTGAGAATGTTAAAGAAAGGATCAGGAAAATATCAAGGAAAGCTTCCCCTCAAATGTTTTAACTGTGGTAATATAGGTCATTTTTCATCTAAATGTCCCCACCAGAAAAAGGACTAGAACTCTGATGATGAAAATAAGTACAAATTCAAGAAATATAGTAAAAAGAAAAGTTTGTGTGCAAACAATGACAATTCCTTAGAAGACATAAATAGTGATTCATCGTGTGAAAACAAAGTGAATGATTTTATGCTTATGGATATGGGAGATTTTGATGATGAACACACAGGAGGTGAAATGGATGATGAAGACGATGTGGTGGATATGGAAGGTGAATTAATCAGTTCTTTGGAAGAAATTGACAGACTCAGGTGTAAGAAGAGAAAACAAAAACAATTGTTGAAGCAGTTTAAAATGAATAGTGAAAAACCTGATGAAAACTTTTCTATACTAAAAGTGGAGTTAGAAGAGGAAAAGAAAATAGAAGACATATTGACACAACAGTTGTCAGAGAAGAAAGCGAGGTGTGAAGCCTTAGAAGAAGAGATAGTAAAAACCAGAAAAGAAATGGAGAAGTTTAAGGGATTGTATCACCAAAATCTGTCAAGTATTAAAGCCTCAGAAGAATTAACTTCCATTCTAAATCAGCAAATGTTATATGAAGCATTTAGCAAATAATGATGGTATGGGAAATGGGAGTAAATGTTATAATGATGGTAATGGGAGTAAATGTTATAATGATGGTAATGGGAGTAAATGTTATATTAAGAATAATTATGAAAATATTGGCAAATATGATGACACGGATGATGAAGGTATCTTCTTGGGTTATGCTACAAATAGTAAAGGGTACAGATGTTATAATAAGAGGCTGCATAAACTAGTTGATTGTATAGACATACAAGTTGATGAAGAAATCTCAGTCATAAATGTAAGTAGTGTTGAACCAAGCACAAAAGAGATAGTTGAAGATAAAGATGAATAGGTCCAAGGATCAAAAAGAGAAGAATATGAATCATATGAAGATACAAATACTCAGGCTGACATAAATCAGCAGAAAGAAACAAACTCACCTCTCAGAACTGTTAGAAAGAATCATCCTGAAAATCGGATAATTGGAGATATAAATAAAGGAGTTCAGACAATAAGGAAATTGATTCAAGACTTAGAACAATATCATGTTGCCTTTTTATCTATGACTAAACCTAAATTTTTTTATGAAGCCAACCAACATGATGATTGGATTAGAGATATGAATGAAGAGTTTGATCAAATTGAGAAGAATAATACTTGGGAGCTTGTTCTTAGACCTGAAGACAAGAATGTAATAGGTTCCAAGTGGGTGTTCAAAAATAAAATGAATGAAAAAGGACAAGTTGTTAGAAATAAATCTAGATTTCTCTGTAAAGGGTATGCACAAGTTGAAGGTCAGGAGTTTGATGAAACGTTTGCACCAGTGGAAATATTGGAAGCCATCAGAATGTTTCTTGCATATTCATGTCATAAGAACTTTAAAGTGTATCAGATGGATGTTAAATCATCATTTCTTAATGGAGATCTAGAGGAAGAAGTATATATGGAGCAAACTGAAGCATTCTCATTGACAGATAACCATGATTATGTCTGGAAGATGAAGAAGGATTTATATGGACTGAAACAAGCACCACAAGCTTGGTATTATAGACTGGACAAATTTTTACAAGACAAAGGATTCAAGAAAGGTACTGTTGATACCAATCTCTACATAAAAACTAAAGGTGATGATTTACTATTTGTTTTTATTTATGTAGATGAAATTATTTTTGGCTTTAATAATGATTCCTCTGTTCATTGGTTTGCTAACTCTATGAAAACAGAGTTTGAGATGACCATGATAGGAGAATTGTCATATTTTCTTGGCTTACAAGTAAAACAGAGTTCTGCAAGAATTTTTATCTCTCAAGAAAAATATTTGAAAGAGATGTTGAAGAAATTTCAGATGGAAGATTCTTCTCCTATTAGTACACTTATGGTGGTTGGTTGCAAGATTAGTAAATATGATATTTCACCTGATGTTGATCAAAGGACATATCTCTCTATGATAGGCAGTCTTTTGTACATCACAACATCTCATCTCGATATAATGCAAGATGTTGGAATGGTAGGTCGTTATCAGTCTGCTCCTAAACAAAGTCATTTGGAAACTGTCACAGGAATATTCAAATACTTGAAGGGAACAATGACTTATGGTCTATGGTATCCCAGAAATCAAAATTTTTAGTTAACTGCTTATTCAGATGCAGATTGGGAAAATTGTGTGGATGAGAGAAATAACACCAGTGGAGGTGCATTCTTCCTGGGTGACTCGTTGGTAGCATGTATTAGTAAGAAACAGGGATCTATTTCCTTATCAAATATAGAGGCAAAGTACATTGTCGCTTCTACTTGTTGCGCTCAGATTTTATGGATGATTCAAACTCTTACAGATTTGAAGGTAAATTATACTGATCTGATTACCATTCAATGTGATAATACTAGTGCCATTAGTGTATCCAAGAATCCTGTTCTTCATTCCAAGACTATGCATATCCCAATAAAATACCATTTTCTCAGAGAACAAGTTACAAACATAATTTTTCAGCTGAATTATATTCCTTCCATAGAACAAATAGCTGATATCTTTACTAAACCATTAGCAACGACTCCTTTTGGATATCTTCACCAGAATTTCGGCGTGACTTCAATGTCAAATTGATGCAGGAGCATCGCCAACACATCAAGCGAGCCAGCGCGGAAGCGGAAGACAGTTGGACAAGTCAGCGCAAATTTTGAAAAACACTTTGGAATTGTTGCGCGGTATTAAATGAGCCATTAAGATGAGCTGCACTTTGTATATTGTAAATGGGCCTTGAGAGGATAGCTCTCGTCCTTTAGTAGATAACCGGAATTTAATATAGTTAATGCAGGCAGATAGAAATTTATTGATAGATTAGACAGTTTTAGAAAGGAGGGAAAATGGATATAGACACCCTCATTGTACATTGTAACATTATTCAGAAGCATCTGGAGCAAGAAGAAGCAGAGAGTTGTGTAAGAACACCCATGTACAGACATTTGAATTAATAGAAGAGTTCTGATTCAAATCCATGATTGGTGTTGTTCTCTGTGTATTTGATGTTGATATGCTCGTGAATGTTTGCTTCCTGTCATACATTTGCTTTTATATATGTTGTGTATGTGATTTCATGTATGAATTGAAGTCTGAGAGGGAGATGGAATGAGTTTCAATTGTTTCTCTATTTGAGCCAGAGGTTCCTGCAGTCGAATTGTCTGCAAGGGGTGCATTGACAGAGGGTTCAGATAGAGGTAATTTTTGTCTCATTCATTCCAAAGGTGCAGTTGGGCACAGGAGCCATGCAAGGAGTGCACAGGCTAGGTGAAAGTCTCAGGGCTGCAAACCTGAGTGAGTCTTTGAAGGATTGTTGCTACAAGTGTGCGCAGAGTCGAAGAGTTTCAACACTTAGACATTGTTGAAGGGTTGCCGCAAGGAGTGCACGCAAGGGAGTTTCCTGAAGGACTTGAAGGTCATGGTAAAGCTCAGGAAGGATAGGCCTTTGAGTTTTTTGAAGGATAGCGCGAGAAGTCGTGCCTTGTAAGTTGGCGAGAAGCATCGTAGGTTTGCATGCAGGTGGACAAGTCTTCAAGGAGAAGTACTTGGTTCATTTCACAGGATTCATCGGGATAGATAGACGGTCGGAATTCTCCGAGGGGGATCCGTAAATTTTCGAGGGCCATTGGATCTTATGGAAGGTGTAGGGGAGATACATGAGTATTCCCACAGGGTTTAAAGCTCAAGACAGGTAGAGCTGTTGATCCAAGCTAGCCAGGGCCGTTGGATTATTCACGGAATCGCCTATCGAGATTTCATGAGTGAAGAGTCAAAGATTTGGTAACGGGAGTCGCGAAATCGCGGTAAGAAATATCCCGATGGTGATGTAAACAAGTGTGGGGCCACAGGAGTGGGTGACTTGGATAGGTGGCACAAGCCATTGAAGTTTCTTGGTGAGAAGTCCCGAACAGTGACACCAAGAGTCGCGATATCGCGAACCCCGAAATGTCGATGGAGTGAAGTGGCGATTGAATAGAAAATCCACAAGAGTGTTGGAGTTTCGGTGCATCAGAACTCGGAGTTGGAGAATCGATTTGCTTGACACCGCGAGTGATGAACTCACGATAGGA
>SNQJ01S0024438.1:15336-34137 GCA_010110895.2 Picea sitchensis | reverse complement strand
AGGTGGCACAAGCCATCGAAGTTTCTTGGTGAGAAGTCCCGAACAGTGACACCAAGAGTCGTGATATCGCGAACCCCGAAATGTCGATGGAGTGAAGTGGCGATTGAATAGAAAATCCACAAGAGTGTTGGAGTTTCGGTGCATCAGAACTCGGAGTTGGAGAATCGATTTGCTTGACACCGCGAGTGATGAACTCACGATAGGAGAAGTCCTGACAGGGTGAAGGAGGGGTCAGCGTTGACTCATATCGGGTCTCGGCGATCCGAGAGCACAACGCTCGACCTTTGAACTCGCGAAGCCACGAGTTCTGATCCTCCGAGAAGTCAAGAGAGGGGATTGCACGAAGAGTTCTGTGGGTATAGGTTTACCGATAGGGAAATAGAAGGACCTTGGCATTCTTCGGGCCGAGGGAGAGAATATATTGTGTGGGCGGGCATGCCTGCGGGTGCAGCTGCATCAGAGTGGTATCAGAGTGAGAAAGTTTCTTTTCTTTCTGTAGCAGAGGAGAAGGAAATTCACCATGCCACCAAGAAGAGAAATACAGTCACCTGATCCAGAGGATAGGGAAATGTCGAGAAGAAGAGGCAGGCAGGTAACGAATCCGGAAATGGAGAGACAAATGCATGATCTCTGAGAAAGACTCGAAGATATGGAGATAGTGCAAAGATGCACAGCTAGTGCAGGAGATCTCAGTGATTCCGATAGTGAAATAGAGGATGAACGAGAGGAGGAAGTTGCAGCCTAAGATTCATCAAACGAGCATTTGATCAGAGAAATTGCACGGATGGGTGCAAAAGAAAAAATGGACATTCCAGTTTATGAAGGGAATTTGGATGCGGAAGAGATTTTAGATTGGGTTAGAGCTCTGGATACATACTTCGATTATGAAGATGTTGAAGAGGATAAGAAAGTCAAGCATGTTGTTACACACTTGAAAGGACATGCAGCATTGTGGTGGGATGAGCTACAAGCTGACAGACGCTGCAAGGGCAAGCAGAAGATCAAGAGCTGGGACAGGATGATTGCAAAGATGAAGGCAAAATTCATCCCCAGAGATTATCAAATTACTCTGTTTAGGAGGATGTAGAACCTGAGACAGAAGCTGATGACAGTGAAAGAATACACTGTGGAATTCTATCGACTGAACATCAGGGCAGCTCATCGGGAGAGCGATGATGAGAAGGTTGCTAGGTATATGAATGGCCTGAGATATGATATCCAGGATGAGATGAGAATGGTAACCATCCGAACAATAGAGGATGCTTATCATATGGATCTGAAAGATAAATACAAGTTGAGACCAAAGCAGAGTCAAAGAGGGCGAGGCAGAAGCCAGTCCAGAGGCAAAGCAGTTTCCCAGGACAAATGCCAGAAGCCCAAGGAGGAATGGAAGAAACCTCAGGGTAAAGTTGAGAGAGGTGGAACCTCACAGTGAGGGCCATATATTGAACAGAGAGGGAAACATACAGAACAGAGAGGAGATTATGCTTACAACAACACTTTTCCTCGTACTAGAGGTAGGGGAAGAGGAAGAGGTGGAGTAATCACATGCTTCACATGTGGAAAGAATGGGCACAATTCTTACGAGTGTCCAGAGAAAAAGAAGGACATCAGGGAAGCTCACATCACCGAAGCGCAGAGGCGAGATGTTGAGGCAGAAGATGTTGAAGGCGAAAGATCGCTTATGATGCGAAAAGTCCTTTTGACACCCGAGAAGGAGGTGGAAAGTTCAGTTCAAAGATACAGACTCTTTAGGACTTCTTGCAAGACCAAGGACAGGGTATGCAAGGTCATCATAGACAGTGGTAGCACGGATACTCTCGTATCTATGGAGATGGTAGAAAAGTTGGAGCTGGAGATGACTGATCATCCAAGCCCATACAGAGTTTCGTGGCTACAGAAAGGACACTAGGTAACTGTCACTAAACAATGCTTGGTTGAATTCAAAATAGGAAGGTATAATGATAAGATTTTGTGTGATGTCATTCCTATGGATGTCTGTCATCTATTGCTGGGTAAACCATGGCAATATGGTAGAAATGTGATTCATGATGGAAGAATGAACACATATACCCTGGAGAAGAATGGGAGAACCCATATGTTGCTTCCGATAAAGGATAAGGAGGTGAATCCGGAAGTAAGCAACACAGTACTTCTCATGAGTGGGAAGGAACTTCTTACAGAGGTAAAGAAGAAAGAAGATCCACAATTCTTTGTGGTCAGGAAACCGAGGATTGTTCTAACTGGCACAAGAGTGGATAATCTACCAGAAGAGATTCATGAACTACTGGAAGAGTTCGCTGACATCGTGGTAGATGAATTACCTCATTCGTTTCCACCGATGAGGAGTGTGAGTCATCATATAGACCTCATACTAGGGGGCAGTTTGCCGAATAAATCCACGTACAGGTTGATGCCACAAGAAAATGAAGAGGTCAAGAAGTAGGTCCAGGATTTATTGGACAAAGGATTGGTCAGGGAAAGCTTGAGTCCGTGTGTTGTTCCAACAGTACTCAGTCCAAAGAAAGACGGAGGTTGGAGGATGTGTACTAACTCAAGAGATATTAATGAGATAACCATCAGGTACAGATTTCCATTGCCGAGAATGGATGATCTGATGGATTGCTTGAGCGGATCAAAATACTTTTCAAATATTGATTTGAAAAGAAGATACCACCAGATTCGCATGAGAGAAGGCGATGAATGGAAGACAACACTCAAGACAAGCGAAGGTTTGTATGAATGGCTTGTTATGCCATTTGTCTTGAAAAATGCACCGAGTACCTTTATGAGGTTGATGAATGAAGTCCTGAACGATTTCATCGGGAAATTTGTCATCGTATATCTGGATGATATACTGATTTTCAGTAAGTCAGAGGTTGACCATCTGAAGCATTTGGCCATTGTGATGAAGAATCTATAATAGGAGAAGTTGTTGATTAATATGAAGAAGTCCTCATTCATGAAGACAGAGCTCATTTACTTGGGGTTTGTTATTTCGGCTAATGAGTTGAGCATGGATCCGGATAAGGTGGAAGTAATCAAGAATTGGCCATCACCGAGAACCATTTTTGAGGTGAGGAGTTTCCATGGACTGGCTAGTTTCTATCGGAAGTTCATAAAAAATTTCAGTGGGATTAGCGCAGAGGTGATGGACACAGCGAAGAAAAGACATAAACCTTTTCACTAGACTGATGAGGCTAAGAAGAGCTTCAAACTGTTGAAACGAAAGATCACGAAACAACCAGTTTTGGTGTTGCCGGATTTCCAAAAGACGTTTCAAGTGAAATGTGATGCAAGCGGGTTTTCCATAGGAGCGGTCTTGAGTCAGGAAGACAGACCGATTGCATACTTCAGCGAGAAGATGAACGAGGTGAAATTGAAGTACTCCACGTATGATAAGGAATTCTATGCCATCATACAGGCATTGAGAAAATGGAGGCACTATTTGATTCCAAAGGAATTTGTGTTATATAGTGATAACCATGCATTACAGTTTGTGACTCAATAGGAGAACTTGAATCAGAGGCATGTTAAATGGGTCGAGTGCATGCAGAATTTCACATTTGTGATTAAACACATTTCAGGTACTTCTAACAAAGTGGTTGATGCTTTGAGCAGGAAGTGTTTGTTGTTGCAGGAGTTCCGAGTCAAAACGTTGGGTTTTGATTATCTCAGGGACATGTATGCAAATGATTCAGAATTTAGGGAAGCGTATGAAGCAGCTGAGAATCCAGTTCTCAGAGACAGAAGCCAGTGGATAGAGTACATGATCCAGGAAGGATTTTTGTTCAAAGGCAATCAATTGTGTATTCCAAATTACTCCATGAGGGAAAATCTGTTGAAGGAGAAACACAACGAAGGCTTGGCAGGACACTTCGGTCATGACAAGACATTCACGAAGCTGAGCGAGTCATACTTTTGGTCTGGGATGTGGTCAGATGTCAAGAGGTTTGTAAAAAAATGTAGGATTTGTCAGCATTCAAAGGGAAGGAAGCAGAATGCAGGGTTTTATCAGCCATTTCCCATACCAGAGAGGTCGTGGGAGGCGATAAGCATGGATTTTGTATTGGGGTTTCCAAGGACACAAAGAGATGTTGATTCAATCTTTGTGGTAGTGGATAGGTTTTCCAAGATGGCACATTTTATCCCATGCCAGAAAACCAGTGACGCGACTCACATCGCAAATATGTTCTTCAAGGAGGTCATTCGACTTCATGGATTGTCGAAAAGCATAGTTTCGGACAGAGACATGAAATTCATAGGGCATTTTTGGAGGACCTTATGGAAGAAGATGGGAACTAACTTAGCATTTAGTTCATCTTATCATCCTCAGACAGATGGACAAAAAAAAGTGGTAAACATAAGTCTAGGAGACTTGCTAAGAAGCTTGGTGATAGAGCACCACAGCCAGTGGGATAGTATATTACCCTAGGCAGAGTTTGCATACAATGACTCAGTAAATCGGAGTACAAGAAAAATTCCATTTCAGGTTGTCTATGGGATGCATCTGAGAGGAGTTTCTGAACTGAGGGATTCAGAACAGACTGCGACTAGTAGCGCTAGTGCAGAAGAGTTCGCTGAAGCGATGAAGGAACTTCACAGCCAGGTGAAGAAACGATTGCTGGAATCAAACCAAGAGTACAAGCGCAGAGAAGATTAGCATCGGAGACAACTTCAGTTTGAATTTGGTGATCTAGTTCTGGAACATTTGAGGAAAGAGAGGTTCCCGAGGGGAACATACAATAAATTGAAAATGAAGAAAATCGGGCCATGCAAGGTCTTGAGAAAATTCGGGGAAAATGATTATGAGATCAAGTTACCGGATGGGATCGGAATATCTCCAATATTCAATGTCATAGATTTGTACCCATACAGGGCTGGAGAAGCAGAGACTGGAACAGAGCAGCCAGTGATCCAGTGGATGGAACAATTGCCAGTTGCAGAGAAGCCGCAGATGGAATGCATACTGGACAAGAGAGTGGGTAAGAAAACCAGAAGGAAAGAATACTATGAGTATTTGGTCAAATGGAAGGGCCATCCAGTGGAAGATGCCAGCTGGGAGACTGAAGACGAAATACAGAAGCATGGAAAAAATGTGCAGGAGCTCATGGATAGGAGCCCATGAAAATTTTCAAGCGAGGGAGTATGATGCAGGAGCATCGCCAACACATCAAGCGAGCCAACACGGAAGCGGAAGACAACTGGACAAGTCAGCGCAAATTTTGAAAAACACTTTGGAATTGTTGCGCGATCTTAAATGAGCCATTAAGATGAGGCACACTTTGTGTATTGTAAATGGGCCTTGAGCGGATAGCTCTCGTCCTTTATTAGATAACTGACATTTAATATAGTTAATGCAGGCAGATAGAAATTTATTCATAGATTAGACAGTTTTAGAAAGAAGGAGGGAAAATAGATATAGACACCCTCATTGTACATTGTAACATTATTCAGAAGCATCTGGAGCAAGAAGAAGAAGAGATATATGTAAGAACACCCATCTACAGACATTTGAATTAATAGAAGAGTTCTGATTCAAATCCATGGTTGGTATTGTTCTCTGTGTATTTGATGTTGATATGCTCATGAATGTTTTCTTCATGTCATACATTTGCTTTTATATATGTTGTGTATGTGATTTCATGTATGAATTGAAGTCTGAGAGGGAGATGGAATGAGTTTCAATTGTTTCTCTATTTGAGCCAGAGGTTCCTGCAAGGAGTGCAGTCGAATTGTCCGCAAGGGGTGCATTGACAGAGGGTTCAGATAGAGGTAACTTTTGTCTCATTCATCCCAAAGGTGAAGTTGGGCACAGGAGCCATGCAAGGAGTGCGCAGGCCAGGTGAAAGTCTCAGGGCTACGAACCTGAGTGATTCTTTGAAGGATTGCTGCTGCAAGTGTGCGCAGAGTCGAAGATTTTCAACACTTAGACGTTGTTGAAGGGTTGCCGCAAGGAGTGCGTGCAAGGGAGTTTCCTGAAGGACTTGAAGATCGTTGAAAATCTCAGGAAGGATAGGCCTTTGAGTTTGTTGAAGGATAGCATGAGAAGTTGTGCATTGTAAGTTGGTGAGAAACATCATAGGTTTGCATGTAGGTTGACAAGTCTTTGAGGAGAAGTACTTGGTTCATTTCACAGGATTCATCGGGATAGATAGACGGTCGGAATTCTCCAAGGGGGATCTGTAAATTTTCGAGGGCCGTTGGATCTTGTGGAAGGTGCAGGGGAGATACACGAGTATTCCCATAGGGTTTAAAGGTCAGGACAGGTAGAGCCGTTGATCTAAGCCAAACAGGGCCATTAGATTATTCACGGAATCGCCTATCGGGATTTCGTGAGTGAAGAGTCGAAGATTTGGTAACGGGAGTCGTGAAATAGCGATAAGCGATATCCCGACGGTGACGTAAACAAGTGTGGGGCCACTGGAGTGGGTGATGTGGATAGGTGGCACAAGCCATTGGAGTTTCATGGCGAGAAGGCCCGAACAATGACACCAGGAGTCGCGATACCGCGAACCCCAAAATGTCGATGGAGTGAAGCCGCAATTGAATAGGAAATCCGTACGAGTGTTGGAGTTTCGATGCATCGGAACTCAAAGTTGGAGAATTGAGTTTCTCGACACCGCGAGTGCCAAACTCGTGATAGGAGAAGTCCCGACAGGGTGAAGGAGGGGTCAACATTGAATCGTATCGGGTATCGGTGATCCGAGAGCACAACGCTCGACCTTTGAACTCGCAAAGCCGCTAGTTCCGATCCTCCGAGAAGTCAAGAGAGGGGATCACACGAAGAGTTCTGTGGGTATCGGTTTCCCGATAGGGAAATAGAAGGACCTTGGTGTTCTTCAAGCCGAGGGAGAGAAGATCCTGTGTGAGCGGGCGTGCCTACGGGTGCGGTTGCGTCACAAATTAAGAGGGTCCATCCTGTCAGGGGGAGTTTATGTTGGTTGAATATATAAACCTCTGAAGAATACTGCAACAACATAGGGGGAGTATATGCTTGTCACATATATGATACCTTTGATATGTACTACAAGATCTCAGGGGGAGATTGTTTTTTTTTTCTTTGACATTGATGTCAAAGGGGGAGAAAGTGTGGTAATTTCATTGAATACAGTGGTAAGGATGGCTATTCTTTAAGGGGTTTCCATCAATGCCAAAGGGGGAGATTGTTGGCATGTTTTCAGACAGAGGAAAAGTATGTGTGTTTTTCATTGATGGTGATGTCATTGATGGAAAATATGAGCACGTTCAGTAGAGCGATGATGGCATGGAAATGGCAAGATCAACAGTGAGGAGAAATAGTGATCATTGGATCACCCATCCTGAATTCCCGATGACCGTTAGATATGAATATAGATAAGAGGAATGTGAAAAACAGGAGAACAAATCTCATACGTTGGATCTGAGCACGAGGATTGACCATCGTTGGATCTAGAAGAAGGAACACGATCTTTAAGTACAAGATCAAGCGGGCTTACAAAGTCCCGAAAGTAGGAGGTTTGCCCATTGTCGAGGAGTACACATGGCGAGGGATTAACATTTCGCTGACTGGAAAGTTAAAGGAAGGCAGTGCTCTAACCTTCCAACTCGCGATATGCGAAATCGTGATAAGATTTGGATCATTGATCCAAGAGGGACACATGGCGATAGATCAGAGCATGACAAAGGTTTCGTTTCAGAGTTTCAGATACCAGGAGTTGTAGGATTCAAGGAAGCAACTCATGGCAGGAATTCGCGATATGTGAGATCACGAAAAGATCTGGACCATCGAATCATCAAGATTGTGGACCATTGATTTGACTCCATTTTGGAGTTTCTCATATTGGGAGTTGGAGGTGTCAAGGACACTCACGAAAAGAATGATGAAATCACGAAATGTGAAACCATGACTTAATCTGAGTCGTTGATCAAAGGGAGATCATGGACCATTGATCAGGCATGATGAAGGTCCGTGAAGTTGAAAAATCGTGATAAGATCTTGACCGTTGATCCAAGAGGGACATGTGGCAAGGGATTGATATTTTGCTGATTGGAAAGTCAAAGGAAAGAAATGCTCTAACCTTGCAACTTGATATATGTGAAATCACGATAAGGTATGGCCCGTGGTCATAGACAAGGTCACATCATCGAAGGCTTAAGGGAAGGAGCTATTTTCTAAGCTTCATTTTGGGGATCGCAACTTGGAGTGTTGAGACCCTTCATCACAGGAATCCCGAAACGCGAGATCACAATGAGATCTGGACCATCAAAGCATTGGAGATCTCGACCATTTATCAGGCTCGATGAAGTTTATAAGTTCAAGAAATGAGAAACGCCTTTTGATGTAGGTTGTGGTCACCCCCGATGGTCATGTGAGAGGGAGGAGCTAGAGGAGCTAAGCTCCATTTTGAGGATCGCAACTTGGACCATCGAGACCCTTCACCATAGGATTGTTGAAATGTGAAATGAAAAACGCATATTGATTAGGCCCATGGTCAGAACTAGTGGGCATATGGGATAAATGCAATACTCTACAAATTTAATCCAATGGTGCTGGTTATTTGAGCATCTGATTGAAGGGCTATTGTTGATCTTTATGATTAACTGTTCAGTTACGATTCAGTTAGTAGAACTGAATCATGGTTCTTGGACATTTGGCAATTAAGTTGTTGAAGCGTTGTTGGCCCAGGTATTCGAGGTGTAACTGAAGTTGTGTGAAGTGCATAAAATAAATATGGAGTGACTGTGAATGATTGGTTGTTCTGAATGAAAAATGAGTTGAACTATAAGAAAGGGAAAATTACAGTATGCGCAGTGTGAGACCGACAGTATGCACAGTGTGAGATAAAACTCAGATATGAGTAACAAATGATGAATAGACGGAAGAAAGAGAAGAATTGCAGAACAACTTGAAGCAGAGAAGAATTGCAGGACAGATAGAAGCATAGAAGAATTGTAGGACAAAGGAGAAGTGGTAAGAATTGAAACACCTGCATTGTTGGTTATTCAATGATTTTACTTATAATTAGGGAGGAAGGGTGGTACTAGAGAGGATTGTGGTCCTCTAATATTCAAGTTGATTCTTGAATATTGGAAGTTGTATCTTCCATCTAGTTGTGCCTAGAAAAATAGGGTGGTAGGATGGTGCTCGAGAAAACATAGAGTTTTCTGTATACACGTTGGTGCTTGTATAAATCGAGTTGGTGCTAGAATATTTAGGGAGTTGGTGCTTCCTTCTAGTGGGTGCTAGAGAAACCAAAGATTTGGTTCTCTCAACAAGTTGGAGCTTATAAAATAAAGGTAGTAGCCTCACTTTGAGTTGGTGCTCAAACATATATGATGTACAGAACTTAAAAGACTGCCTATCATTTTGAAGAAGAGGAGGTTTTCTCCCTTTATGGGTTTCCTCGTGAAAATTTGTCTCTGTGTATATCTTATGTGTGATTGATGCTCATTATTTATGTTGTTCATATGATATATAATATTGATGGTCAATTGATGAGAGATTAAAAATGTCTTAATAGACTTAAAATTGTTTAAGCACAGTAACAACGGATTCACCCCCCATCTCAGTTGTCTTAGTAATTTCAACAAAGAGTTCCCTCACATTATATTTCTCAATCCACTTTACCTTGCTTGGATGTGTTCCCTTTAAGCCCACTCGAAGATAATAAACATCACCCATGTATGAATTCCTCGTCCTTTTGTCTAGGATGATATCTTCCTTCAACTCGTCCAAGTACCTTGGAGGAAACTAATCAATTGAACATATTGAAAATTCCTCACCCTGATCCATGATCATGGGAGACTCAAAACATTTCAATTTTTCCACATTTACAACTGAGTAAATATACATATATGGTGGAAGATATAAATGAAAAGCATTGGTACTTCATTTCTCCAAAATAGTGAAGGGTCAATTTTGTATGGGATTGAGTTTCTTTCCTTCACCCTTTAATCTCTCCTTACTGATGTGAAGCCATACCTAGTCTCTGTTGAGCACTCAACACACCCTAAAAACCCTATGTCGAATCTTTTCCTTTTGGGTACCACTTGATCTTTTGCACTGTCTAATTTGACTTCATTTTTTTCCCCTGCTTATCATTTTTGACTCTCATTAAGTCTTCCAAAGTTTGCTTGAATCTATGAAAACTCATGAATTAAAAAAGACTTAATGCTTAAATAAGGAATCAACATCCAAAACACTTCCCCCTGACATGCTCAAAGATTCGACATCAGAAGGAATTAAAGGATGAAAGGAAATCACTCAAAAACAACAGTCACCGAGCAACACTCGACATCATCAATAACAAGTTTTCTTTCGCGACAAATCATCATACAAGGATATCTCCGAAAACCGATCCCCTTCGGTGTTAATAAAAGGAAAAAAGAGTAAATGTCAAACAAATAAATAAATGATATCACTGATAGTCGATACCCAATGCTCTTATAAAAATCAGAGGACCAAATCTTGACGAACATTTGGACCACACTAAAGTTTTTCTCCGATCGCCGAATTCCGAAACGTTTTTGGAATCGCGAGTTCTGAGGATGCTAACCCAAAGGAAACTGTGCAATAGGTTTACCTTTGATCACCAATCCTCGACACCTTTTGACATTGTTGATCCCAAGTTTAGTTTAAGGTTTCACCCATGGAGGAAGGTTGCAACTCCGACTAGTGTTTGTGAGATAAGTCACTGGTTTCCATTGCCATGTGTCCCAAGCCAGTTTTTCCTCGCCAGCACCATAATGCTGAAATTTATTGGAGTTGTAGGTTTTTTCAGAAGAACATCAATGAAAAAATTAGTAACACCTTGCCTATCCTCTGATCCACCCACTAGGAAAGCGACATGATGGGACGTTTTAGCACTAGATATGTTGCAATCTAGAGCATTTAAAGGACTAACTAATACCAAATCTTGCATTAGTTTCTCATTTGTGTGTGAATCAAAAGGACCATTTGAATTTATCGATACAACACATCACCCTTCGTGCCTCCGCCTTCAACCCACGATGAATTAAACTTATAAATATTCGGCAGTAGATTTGTTTGAATTTCACTCATCACCCAAATTAATTGGTTGATACAAACGATAAGTTATTCTCCGTTAAATCCTATTGAGCCATTGTAAACAATATTATTCTGCGCCCTAAGGAGTTTTAGAGAATCCATAAGAATGAGACGAGAAATTCAAGAGCTTCTGATCCCCCCCATGAGTATCAAACTACAAAGTTTAGCAAGCATTACAGGGATGTACCAGTTTGGATTTTCTGTGTTTTCACTTCATATATATGTTAATATCCAATATATATTAGTGCATAGGTCCTAAAGGATTTAATTTTTTTATTTACAGGAACAATGCCTGCAAGAAGGCCAAACAATAGGTGATCATCGAGAGCACCTAAGCTAAAGGAACCAGAGGTGGGAAAAGGCTATCATCCAGAGGACCACCAAGAAAAGGAGGCTCACTTAAGATCGCTCCATCCTCATCACTACAGAGGAACAACTGATCAACATAGAACATGCTAAGACATATGAAATCATCGACACAGGGATGGAAATTACATATGCCACCCTGGACAGATCTAAAATAGATGAAAAGGAGTTGTCCATCGCCTTAAAGGAATTGGAACATTTGCGCCATTTGGTGAAGTATTACCAGGACACCACATAGGTCGTGGTGTACCTAATAAATGAATTCAAAGAGGCCTACAACAAGTTCACATACGAGTGGCACCTATTCACAACAAGGATAGATGAGCTCCAAGAGGAAAACCTCATGGCACTTGCAACGTGCAAAGATATGGAGTGGTGGTACGAGAAAGCACAACAAGCCGCAGAGAGAGTCGACTACATTGGTGCGGTCCAACAGGGCCAAGACAAAGAAGAACAAAAAATTTAGGTGTTGAATGAAATAAGTCTTGATCGTATAAAGAAATCAGTCGAGTACTAGGCAAAAATGGCTCGGGAACCCCACCGAGAAAACCAAGAGAAATGGGCCAGGTGTGAGAAAAAATGAGTCAAAATCAACAAGGAAATGAAGGATATCAGACTCGCCTTGTTTGGAACGCCCGATGACTTCGGAGACTTGAACGACATAGTCAAATCACACATCAAGCAAGACTCAACATGGTCCGAAGAACTAGAAAAAGTGACAGACACAACGTTGGGTCAGGTGCGATAGTTTATGGAACACCTAATCAAAGCTCGAGCTATGTTGCAATAGTTAAGTACCAGTCTGGTCAAGTATTGGGCACATGTGGTATAGATAAGAGAGATTTACACAAGCCCGATGGATCAACATAGATTCTCATGAACCAATACCTATAAGGAGTTGTTCATCCAGTGGTCGGAGTACAAGAAGAGTCACCCTTTTAAAGTGATATATTGAGATGATTCTTAGACAAATTGATGGGAGAGAATGCCACGTGGTCAATTTTGTTTTACTTATATTCACTTAGCCGTATTTTCAGTTAATTTTATGTTATAATTAAGAGAAACGTCCGATTAGTTAAGGGTCGATGGTTGTCGCAAGAAACTCTCATTTCTGGTTTTGTTAATAATTATTTTGGAGTTGCCTTTAATTGAGAAGTCCTTCTAGACCAGAGACAAGTTTATGTTTTCATCAAATGTGTGTATGATTGGATGTGGAGAAGAAACATTTCCTATTCTGTCTCATGAATGGATGCAATAACAAGTATGAGTTATTCAATCTATTGATAAGTTATCTGATGCAATGTTTTACAATTATTTCTTTAATGATGAAAATGAATCATTGTGTTATTATGTGATTAATGATTAGAGTTGAGCGAATCGTTTTTCTTACCATTGTTTATCACATGCATGTTTTATTCTGATAATTCATATCTCAATCAGTAATTGGAATATTCACATGGGTAATGTATTAGTACTAGGCTTGTGGTACACAATCATTGTCTGCATGCTAGGGTGTAAGGGTTATCCCAAGCTTGGCCTCTTCTCTAGTAGTTTGAGTTTGTTCCCATTTGTTGGCTAGTTTGTTTATACCAGATTTCCATATTATACCAGTCGCACCAAAAGAAAATACAAAAAGAGAACATCTGAACTGAATGAGAAGCCTTCACAAGAAAACATAAATCCCATCAATTAATTGGTCGGATTGCAAGATCTGGAGAACCATTCCACTATTAAACGTTGTAGAGTCTAATTGGGCCTCGGTGGTGGGTTTGGTTCCTGTTGTTTAACTAAAGGGATTTAGGACCCATTAACAGTATCCAACCTGGAACTAATGATCAACCCTTTATTTGTCATGTTGATCTTTATACTGTGCTTGAATTTTCTCCTAATGTTCCTTGACTACTTGGTGTACTTGCTGGATCCTTTGAATGAACTTGCAGTCCCTATCATCATTTATTTATTCATCTAAATTGACATCTCTCCCATTCATTAAGTCCAAAGGGACCTAAGGTAAATAACCAAAACATGTCTCGAATGGAGAACACTGAGTGGAAGAATTTAAGGCTCGATTGTAAGCATGTTGTACATAGGGTATCTATTCATCCCATAACTTGGGATGCTTGTTGCAATAACCTTGAAGAAAAAGTACCATTGTTCGGTTAACAACCTATGTATTTCCGTTGGTTTGTAGATTAAAACTAGTGCTCCTATTAAACTTGGTGTCCATCATTCTCCACAAGCTTGTCCAAAAATCTCCAAGGAATTGAGTATCTCAATCCAAGACAATGGATGTGGGTAACCTAAAGTGAACCCAAACATACTGAAAGAAGAGATTAGCAATATGCTCAACATTTATCTTCTTTTTACATGGCATCAAGATACACATCTTCTTGAACCTATCCACTATAACATACAAATATTCATCACTCCTTTTCGACATTGGTAAACCCCCTACAAAATCCATGGAGATATTCTCCCATGGATGGGATGGAACATGAAGTGTTGAGTATATCCTTAATTTTCTATTAGTGGGATTACAAGTAGAACACATCACACACCCCTTTACATACTTAGTTACATTTTCTTTCATCTGAGGCAAGTAACAATACCTTTGCAGATGAGCCATAGTTTTTCCTACCCCAAAATTCCCAGACACAAGAGAAGTGTGAGCTTCTCGTATTACATGGACTCATTCACTTGTAGGAATACATAGCTTTCCAATATGGTAGAGTAACTTTCCCTGCAGACAATAGTTCGCTACTTGTGAACCATGGGTTAGCTTCTCAAATATCTCTTTAAAATATTCATCAAAAACATATTGTTCCACATAGATATCATGAGATAAATGAGCATTCTTCAATTATAATAGAAGCAACAATAGGAGGTCTAGAAAGCATATCAACTACCTTGTTACTTGTACCATTTTTGTATTTGATTACCAAATGAAATTGTTGAAGAAAACCCATCCATTTGTAATGCCGAGATTGTTGCAACTTGGTTTGTGCCTAGAGATACTATAAGGGTTGGTGATCTATATGTATGATTTATTCACTCCCTAACAAGTAGTGCTTCCATTTATTTACACTTTGAACTAATGCATACAAATCTTTATCATATGTAGGATAATTAACAACAACATGGTTAAAAGTTTCAGAGTGGTAATAGATAGGCTTATGATATTGCATCAATATTGCACCCATGGCGTATCCACTCGCATCTGTCTCGATCTTGAAAGGATGCTAAATATTCAACAGTTCTAATATTGGTGCAATACTAATATTTTCCTTCAAAGTGTCGAAAGATTTTTGTTTCTTTCCTTCCCACTAAAAAGTGTTCTTCACACTAGTTAAGGCATGCAAAGGAGATGCAATAAATGAGAAGTTTGAAATGAACCTCCTACAGTACTGGACTGCACCTAAGAAGATTCATACTTCGGTTACACTTTTGGGCTCAGGCCAATTTACAATTACATCAATCTTGGAAGGATCAATTTTCAATAGTGTTAATATTGGTGCGGTACTGATATTTTCCTTCAAAGTGTCGAAAGATTTTTGTTTCTTTCCTTCCCACTAAAAAGTGTTCTTCACACTAGTTAAGGCATGCAAAGGAGTTGCAATAAATGAGAAGTTTGAAATGAACCTCCTCCAGTACTGGACTGCACTTAAGAAGCTTCATGATTTGGTTACACTTTTGGGCGCAGGCCAATTTACAATTACATCAATCTTGGAAGGATAACATAGTTACCAACTTAACGAGAACTCTACAGAGTTCTTGATTTTTTGAGGGTCAAGTTTTTTACCCCGTTTTTAAAAATGGTGCTACCGGTAGCACCCCCTCCCTTTTTAGGTGTTTTTTTGATATTTTAAATTTTCTGATAAATAAGCTTTCAACTTTTTTGTTTTTAAATGCTTGTTTTTTCAGTTATTTTCAAATTGTTCAATTTTTTTATTTTTTAGTTTTTTCTCAACGGTGTTTTTTCATCTATTTTCAAACTTTTTATTTTTTTAATTTTTTTATTATTCAGTGGTGTTTTTAATCATATTTCCATGCTCAATTCAATGTTAAAAATGTTGTACACCATTTATTTATTTCAAATTAATATTTTTCATGTAATTATGTGTGCTTAATTAAATTATGGTTCCATACTTTTTAAATATAGTGGAAAATATCATTTCTAACACATTGTTTTACCTTTACTTCAATACATAGAAAATAATTGTAATTAAATAACACTATTTTTAAATATTTACCAAAAATATAAAATTCATTTTTTTTGGATCAGTTAAAAACTAAAAAAAAATAAGAGAACAAAAAGAATTGAAATTAAAAAAAAAAAAAAACATTTTAAAAACAAATTTATATTAAAAAAAACATTGAATAAAAACCTAAAAAATCAAAGAGGAAAAAAACCATAAAATTTAAAATATATATCTAAAGTAATAGAAAATGAGAAAAAACAAAAAAAAAAAAGTAAAAAAAAAATTATACCCCCAAAAAACATTGAAAAGGCTGAGAAAACCCAAAAACTTTAAAAAATATATATAAAAAAAACTCACATTAAAAAACCTAAAATTAAAATTTTAATACAAAATTNTAGTGTGATCAATATTTTGAAAATGAGATCTAATATGGGTATAGGCTGGACAATCTAAGAGAAAGTGATTTTCATCTTCAACCTTCTTAGTGTCACAAAGGTGACACACTCTTTCATCCCATGGAATTTTAGGAATTGACCAATGCCCAGTTTCACTATGGAGCTCGTGAGAATTTGTTCTTTTTTTTTTAAATAAAAAAGTGGAACCTGCTATATTAGATAGACAAAAAAATTTTACAAAATATACAAAAGTGTAGGTCTAATGTCACCAAAAATGTTGTCGATTAACGGAAACCAACATAGGTGGAGGGAAAGTAGCAGTAGCATGATAAAACATACAATAAAGTAGCATTTGTCCTGCCCGGAGGAAACCAGGACAGATGTCTATAGTCCATAAGCACATAAAACAGTAACATAATAAAACTAGGAACCAAGAGAGCATAAAAACCTAGGTGCCTGGTGACCTGTAGTCCTCACCAGTCTGCCACGTAGACCCAGCCGGGATGGAAAATGCGTGCGCCCAGAGGGGGCACTTCAGCTGATCTGGAGCATTGGAAAATGCATCGAGGAACATGTCCATATGCTGGCCCATGAGGAGGGCTCGATGCTCTAGGTCAGACAAGTGGCCACGATGGTCGAACACGAGAGCCAGGTGCTCATCCCGGAGGAGAGAGCCATGCATGTTGCCATCCACGCCCACCTCCACTCCAAGGCCAGCGTCGAACACCCTCTGCTCCGCATCAACATCTGCACCCTTCGTTTCTACTTCATTCACCTGTATGTCATGGCTGCTGAGATTGTCATCACCAGGCCAGGGGATTTCTTCCACAATGCAGCCGGGGGTATCGTCTTCCTGTGCCAGAATGGGTCTGCGTTCCTCCCGATGAGTCGCCTCAGTGGCGCGGGTCTTCTCTGCAATCGACAGGTCCTCCATGAACGAGTCTTCCACCACTATACAGGGGGGAAACTCCTCCTCAGTGCTAGCTTCTTGGCGGTCTCCCGGTGTGTTGGCCTTGACATCTCGGCTACAGCCAGCTCCCGGCTCAGCAATGGTGGCGAGCAGCGCCAATTTCTCTGCCCTGGCTTTCTTTCGAAGAATGGAGGTCGCAAGAGCCAAGGCGCGTTCCAATTTCTCTTTTCGTCGCTGTTGTGCCTTATGTGCATCCCAGGACGCAACACGGTGAGGTCTGCCTCTCTTTCGAGCCATGGTGAGAGAACAGAGCGAGTGCAGGGAAAGGCAGATGAGCCAGGACGAGAGCAGTTGTAGGTGCAAAGCACGAGCAAGCCAACTCTGTCTCGTTACACACAGAGAAAAATACAACGAAAATTCAGAGAGTCGGGGCGTGAGGAATGCTGGACTGCACCAAAGCGTCCAAGCGAGAAGCAGAGCCAAGGCAGGTGCAGTCCTGCTCTGTCCGGGAATATAAAAAATCTAATGACCAGGAGCCGAGGTCACCTTCCCGCACTTAACCCCTCCCATCTCGAGTGCATTGTGGTCGTAAATGATCGCGCGAGGGAGGAGTCCCTCCGTCTTGTGGCTGCAGCTATGGTTGTCCCCCATCATTAATGTAGACTTGTGGGTGGCGGCCATCGGCATTTATGCCCAGGCTGAGTGTGATTCCAACTATCGTCGTGGAGCTACGTGTCACCCCATCCAGGTTAGTGAGAATTTGTTCTTATCTTAGCAATGCTTATTTTTTTCTTTACACTTGGCAAAACAAATAGATAATTTAGATCTTCTATATTAGGGTTGATTACATCTTATTAATACCTTTATGTTTTATGTATATATAAAACATATGTTATATATATATATATATAAACATATGTTATATATATATATATATATATATAATTGATGATGTTGATGATGATTAACATTCACTAATATTGAATTGGTCTATCTTTTTTTGTAAGTAAGAAATTTTATATATAAAAGGCCTTCAAAAACCAAATTAGAGGTACAAAATAAAGAAATTAGCCGTACTGTAGTTACTGGACTGCCCCAATAAAGGGGAAACCAGTCTAGCCAGTAGGTGAGTCAAGCATAGGTAGTTTAACAGTCTAATATAACAGTCTCAAACTATCTGGACAACAGCTAAAAAAAAGAGAAACTATTGAAACTTGAAGGACCCCTATGGACTTAAACATTTGGAAAATAACCTATCCAGGTGGCATGAATGGCCTTGGACCAAGGTTCCTCTTCGACGAATGTCACTTGACTTGCCCACTGCATTCCAGCTTCCATGTTGCTCTCATCTCTGTCGGCATCTGGTGAGGTGTCCTGCAACGTGCGTTGTCCTGTGTCCACCTCCACAGCCATGTCCTCATGCTTGGCTTGCTCCATCCCATTCCCTGTGGAGCACTGCGTCTGGGTGTTTCCTTCATTGGTCGCTTCACAGGGTTCCGCTGTTGAAGCCACACTTGTCGAGTCTGAGGGGAAAGCCTCTTGGAGGGAGGAAAGGATTTGAAGAAGGATCGCGACTTTTCCATCCATGGTCTGCAGACGGAATTGAAGGTCCTCCACCCCCTGACAGAGTTTGAAGACTAGACCGAAGAGAATAGTGAGACTTTCTCTCAACTGCGTGTCAAAGAAAGAGTCAGAAGACTGGTCATCGTTGTTCTGAGGCTTGCGACAAGGAGGTGGTACCCCCATGGTCTTCCTTGAGGAGTCAATAACTGGTGCATGGGGGGACTCGACCATTCTGGGGATTGGGGGGACAAGAAGGTGTTGCAAGGAGGAACATGGCGGTCTGGAGATGATAGCTAAGCAGTCAAACTGAGATACAGG
>SNQJ01S0024437.1:207316-217950 GCA_010110895.2 Picea sitchensis | reverse complement strand
ATGATTTTTCTTATATGTCTTGAAGAATTACATTCATTGGAAGCAACAAATTCCTTTGTTTTCTAGCTACAACTGGAAGGAGGCTCCAACCCCCTAGTTTCTCACGCTACAACCTGAGGGAAGCTCCAACTCCCTAATTCTCTGGCTACAACCAGAAGGAGGCTACAACCCCCTTATGTTCTCTAACTACAATCAGAAGGTGGCTACAACCACCTGTCCTTGCCCCGTCCAACCGCCCTGACGTTTAAGTAGTATGATGGAACCACTGTCACACTATCACTTTGAGATATACCACTATAAACATGTACCAATAAACTTGTACCAAACAACTTGTACCAATAAACCTAAACCATGCATCAACCTGTACCTCAACCTGTAATCAACTTGTACCGTAAACAAGTGCATCAACCATGCACCAACTTGTACCAAACAACCTGTAATCAATCTGTACCATAAGCAAGTGCATCCAACCATGTACCAAGTATGTACCAATCATGTATCAACTACTCATCAACTATGACTCGTCAAGATGTACCAACATCATCAACTATACACCTCATGTATGTACCAACTCATCAACTACTTGTCTCAACCATGTACCCAACATGTACCTCAACCAAAAGCCTTCATCAATTTCATCATCCAAATCTGATTTTTAACTCTGTAATAGACCTGGTGTATATGATTACATACATTCAAACCTTCCTTAACTTTAACAACAAGAGACTAGCATTTTCATCAAACATTTCTTTAGTCTCGCATCACTAGTTTTGGATTAATCAACAACCCTAACTTGAAATAATCATAACTATGTACCTGCAGTGAATAAAGATTTGAAAATAGTACAAAATGTTCTTCAGTGTGTTTTATGCAATTCCTCCAGGTGTCACTACTTGGAACCTCTTAGAAAAGGATTTATAGAAAAAATGGCATACCTTGTTGAATTCTGGCTTATTCTAGAGAGAGAACTTGTAGAGCGTGCCCCACACAGAATATTTGTTATGTGGATATGAAAATTTTACACATAATACTACAGACTATACTATAACCAACAAATTTTGTCTTACTTAATTTGGATATGTTATGAAGAAGTTATGACATTTTTACTCGAAACACCTGTTTTAGACTAGTCTTAGGACTAGCCACAAACCCCATTTTCCATAGAGTGTAACTCCAAAAATACAATGACCCACAAGTTAAAATTCGTACCACAATTAGTTGGATATGTTTTCTCAATTTCCTATCAATTTCACGGTCTGAATCATTCTAGAAAATAAATTTATTGTGAAAATGATGAGATGACCTATAAATAACATACCTTAGAAAGCATCATCAAAAGAATTTATCCTCCCTTGAATTTCAGCCTTCTTTACTTCACCTTCTCTCTGAAATTTGGCTTAGATATCCTTTGGTCACCTTAGTCACCTGTAGATATTCAATATGCTCAAGTGTGATCTCAAATGAGAGAGCCTTGCCTCTTATTTATACTTTCATGTAGCTTCCTCGAGGGATTACCTTTTAACAATCTTAACCCACTTTCCTTATTTCTGGGTTAACCAACTTCTAACCACTTGTCCAATTAGTAATTTATCCATTAAATTTATTATCTAAATAATTTATTTTGTATCCACTTTGAATTATAGTACACTCATCACTTCACTTTACCTCAAGGGGTTACATTCTAACCATCTTAAACCACTTTCCTTATTTTAGGGCTAACCCACTTCTAACCACTTGTCAACTTAGTAATTTCTCCACTAAATTTATTATTTTCCCACCTCAAACTTGTGTGGCACCTGATCTTGATCATGGTGCTGCTTGTAATTGGCATTGGACTTCTGCAAAATATCCTAAACTTGTTGGAGGATGCGTTTTATCCACTCGATGAACCAGGTAGCTTTGTCAGCTTCAGTTTGAGCATGGTACAAGTCTACCTGGGTGGTCGCAAGGGGTAGTGCAACATCTATGGGACCCAATGGTTAAAATTCCAACCCCACCTGAAAGGGGTTGTGGCCGGTTGAGCTATGCATGGCTCTGTTGTAGATGTTCTGAACATAGGTAAGACTCTCATCCCATGTGCGGGGATGCTTGGAATTGTACATGTGTAGGATATGCATGATCATCTGGTTGA
Organism: Picea sitchensis; assembly: GCA_010110895.2. Taxonomy (NCBI): domain Eukaryota; kingdom Viridiplantae; phylum Streptophyta; class Pinopsida; order Pinales; family Pinaceae; genus Picea; species Picea sitchensis. The sequence goes on along the minus strand of SNQJ01S0024437.1, from coordinate 215,819 downwards.
TGACGTCAGTTTTTCCATCCATGGCAGTGGAGTTGGTGAGATTGGTGTCCACCAGTGACTAGAGGCTCGATTAGAATGTGATGAGGAATTAACTGTCCTGATATGAGATGATGGTTTGTGGTATCCCAAAATGTACCCACACTTGTTCGAATAAGAGTTTGGCAATGACCTCTGCTGTGATGCTCTTCTTGCAGGTGACTAGAATCACCATTTTAGAAAAACGATCAACCACCACAAAAACTCAGTAATTTCCCTGCTTGGTTGACGGAAGGCCCGACATGTTGTCCATCGAGATGGATTCTCAGGGTCTTTCAGGAGTAGGCAAAGGGGTGTACATTTTTTGTTTCTTAATGGCTAGTTTGGTAATGGCACAAGTAGTGCATGACCTTATATACTTGTTGACATCTTGTCGAAGTTTCAACCAATAAAAATGTTGTTGTAACATTGCCATTGTCTTTTCTATGCCGAAGTGTCCTGCCACCCGACTATAGTGGGCTTCCCAAATCAGCTTCGCTCGCTCACTTGATGAAACATAGAGATGGCCTAGATGGCACATCAACTCATCCTGAAGATGGAAATCAGTGAAAAATGTGTTTAATTCCAACATCTGGTAGGTGGTGGTGAAGTCAGGATCTCTCTCATAGAGTTGGGACCATTCAGAGGTCTCATGGCTACAGGATTTTAACATCGTGGTGAGTTCTACAACTGGAGGGAAATCGAGGCAATCAATGAAGTAGTTGGTGCTTCCTATGTTATACTTGATGTTGGGATGGAACTGCTGCAAGTATGTGGACCACTTCTGATGGTGGTCATTCTACAATTTTCCTTGTGTCTACATGAACTACAACAACTTATGATCGATGTGGATGATTTTCTCCTTCCCGATAATGTAATGCCTCCACTAGTGGAAGGATTGCACATTATGGTACATTTATTTGTTGTAAGTAGGGTAATTACAAACATCATATGATAGTGTCTCACTATGATAGGCCACGGGGTGTCCGTGTTGAGTAAGATTTGTGTCCACAACATAGTCTGAAGCATCTGTCTTGATCTCAAAGGGATGTTGTAGGTCGGGTAATGAAATCACTGGGGATGACCACAAGCATTGCTTCAAATTATTGAATGATTGTTGTTGTGACATGCCCCACATGAAATTTTCCTTACCACCACCCTCGGTTACTTGGCTGAGGGCCCATGCAATATGGGAGAATCCCAACATGAACTCGTGATAGAAATTGGCAAAGCCTAAAAAGTTCTGAAGCTCAATGAGTGTGGTTGGGGCTGGTTAGTTATGAATGACATGGATCTTAGCTAGTTCCACTTGCACTCCATGCTCATCAACAATGTAGCCTAGGTATTGGACCTTGTCCACACAAAAGGAGCATTTTTCCAAATTTTCATATAGCTTGTGCTGCCGCAGAGTGTGTAGAACCTGCTGAATATGCTGCAAGTGTTTCGCCCAATTCTTGTTGTAGATGAGGATGTCATCCAGATACACCACCATAACAGAATTGGTGAAAGGCCACAATATATCATCTATCATCCTCATGAAAATTTTTGGGGCATTCATCAAACAAAAGGGCATGACCAACCATTCAAAAAGACCTTCATTGGACTTGAAGGCAGTTTTCCATACATCTTTGTGCTCTATTGGGATTTGATGGTAGCCAGACTTTAGATTAATCTTATTGAAGTATTTGGCCCCCTTGAGATGGTCAAGGAGATCATCGATTCAGGGAATCGGGTACCAATTCCTAACTGTGATTTTATTTAGGGCCTCGTAATCGATGCAGAGTCGCAAGGTCTTATCTTTCTTCTACACAGGCGCAATTGGGCTTCCACACGGTGATGAGTTGGGTCGTATGTGCCCCTTTTGGAGCAGTTCTTGGATTTGACATTTGATCTCCTCATTTTCTAACAAGGAGTAGTGATATACTGGCCCATTGGGTAACAATGCATCAGGGTTCAGATCAATTGAATGCTTGACCTGACAGTGTAGAGGTACCCCAATGGGTGAGGAGAATATGTCTTTGTATTCTTCCATGACCTTATCCACTTGCTTCTGCTGCATGGAGAGATCGACCACAAAGGCCATGGATGTGGTTACAACCTTCCGCTCACTTTGAGAGTGAATCACAAAGAAGAAAAACTTCCCGGTCTGAGAGATGCCCTTCCTGCATTACTTGGAAGAGATTAAGGAAATGGAAGTAGGTGGCACTACCTCGGGTATTCTGTACAATTTCCTATCCAAAGTAATAATAACACTGGGAGGCCTAGAATCATATACAACATGATGTTTCCATAAATAAGTTTGGCCCAAAAGAACATCACAAACTTCAAGGGGATCAACATCACACAATACCTCATCTTTGAAGGGCCTAATGCTGTAGGACATGTATCACTATTGGCTGATGCAAAGATTGCTTCCTTGACAAAGCCATCCGATGGTGTATGGATACAGATGCGGCGTTGTCGGAAGAGCCAACTGCTTGACGAACTTTGCTGAGATGAGGTTCTTTTGGCTACTGCTATAAACGATAAAGTGCAATGAAGTACCCTTCACCGACATCTGTTAACGAAAGAGGTGCTCGCCTTCCTCCGGCTCATTAGGCTCACTGAGATTGATCTTGGTGGTAGCAAAGGTGGCAGTGGGTTCCGCGTCAATAATCTATCTCCCCTTTTCTGTTTTTGACTTTGAGTCGGAACCCACATTTGATTCAGAGGCTTTCACCTCCACCATGAATGATTTCTTTGAGCGACAATCAACAATGTTATGCCAGGGGTTCTTATGGAAGTCACATCACTTACCGATGTCTTTCTTCATATTTCCTTTGTCCTTCTTTGTTTTCGTCTTAGACTAGTTGTCCTAAGGCTATCCATCTTTGCTCTGCCCTTTATTTTGTGGGTTGGGGCTGCCCTTGCTCTTCTTCTTCTATGAGGGGTTCCCATATCCAAACTTTCGCGTCATTTGTTTAAGCTTCTGCTCGATTTTGACAACATATCGATAGGCCGTGCACAAGAACAAGATGTCCAGAAACTCCATTTCTGTCTGCATGTATCTATGCAGACCGCCGTAGTACTTGAGCACGAGATGTCACTAAGAATAATTGATACTCAACTTGGTGCGCAAGGTATGGAAGGTATTTGTGAACTCTGGCACTGTTTGGTCCCTTTCCTGCCGTAGTGTTGTCCATCTTGTATATAGATCGTCATAACATCCAACAGGGTAGTATTGTTCCTTAATAACATACCTGAAGGACTCTTGGGTGAGTGTTACTATAAATAATGAGGGTTCCTTTGTTGCCTTTTTCTCACAGAAAGTCTCCCACCAATCTTTGACATGGGGGATGATTTTGAGGAGAGCAAATGTAATCTTTTCTCTATTGGAAAAGTTATGGATAGAAAAATACCCTTCTAGCAGATTCAACCATTTGTCTACAACATCTATGTCTATCTGACATTCAAATATAGGAATATCAAATTTGATATGTACCTTGAAGGAGGTGACTCCTCCGCTCGAGAAAGATGCATTGCCTGTTGGTAGCCGTCAAAGGATTTGTGCAAAAATATCCATCATCTTGTTCCTATGTTGTGTGAGGGATTCTTTGAGGAATAGTTTGAAAGGATCTCTTGTCCCATCGTCTTTCTTTTCTCCCACCATGGAAGGTCGCTTGGGCGTGTGAGAGATATTGTCCTCAAGAAAAACAAGATCGAGACCCAACTCTTTGTACCCTAACCTTGTCGGGGATAGGCACTAAGAACAACAAGGAGAAGACTGCTCTGATACCACTGATCTTAATTTTATGAGAAGAACGAAATGAATACAGATCTGTATTATTAACATAGGGATACAATGAACAATATCAGAGATACAATAAAACTTGGCTTCTATTCAATAAAGAAATATGCCGAAACTATAAAATGCATACTGAAACAAGTTTGCTAGAATGGTGGAGGCTTATCTATGAGAAGAGATGTGACGACTGCGCTCATTCACAAGAAGACGAGTACAATGAGGCTCCAAAGGAATTTTTACATTAAACATGAATTCCAAAATCCTAGAAATCCAAAAACCTAACCCTAGGAGATGAAAATCCAAAATTCATGTGGGCCCCCGTTGGGGTAAGTTGGTACATCAATTTCTCAGGGTCGTAACTTTTGCACATGATCTCTGTTTTAGGCGCATGATAGCCCATTGGAAAGGCATATCTGAGGAATACACATTATGCCAACAAACTCTAACTCTAATAATTTTGTGACTTTGGCGGGCCCAAAAAATGTTGTTCAGGGCCTCAAAATGGCCCTCGAAGTTTGGGACCCGAAAAGATAGAAAAAAACTGCTAAGATGAAAAATGAAACTACCAAGACAACATCTATATGTGAGCCAGTTGGAATAGATGGGTGGCCACTAATATCCACCTAGATCAGGTGCAATAGAGGAAATATTTTCACAGCTGTTACAACTTGAGGAAGACTGATTTGTTGTAGGATTCCATCAACAAGTCCAGAAGGAAAGAGAAAACAAATGGCATGACAAGCATATTAACAAAAAATTTCAAGGGGGAGAATTAGTGTTGCTATACGACAACAAATTCATGCAACACCCAGGGAAGTTTAGGATGCATTGGTTAGGTCCATATGTGATCAAGTATGGGACAAAAGCCAGTGTCGTGCAACTAGAAATGTTGAGTGGTCAAGTCTTGGGGGGACTAGTGAATGAGAGTTGATTGAAGCTTTATAGGTACAATCGACCGTCTGCACACTAGTTTGACTTGCACAATAACCTCTGTACCATAACAGTTTATTATAGTAAGAAAAATAAAAAGAAAAAGAAAAGAAAAAGGGGAAAAAGGAAAAAGAAAAAGAAAAGAAAAAGAGGATAAAGTAATAAAATAAGGGAAGGCAAGAAACAAAAAATTGAAGTGTTAGTGAAGGGTCAAGAAGTTAAGATAGGTCAGAGAAACAAATAAACAGGGGAATTTCGTGGATGATAATGAAGAGGAAGATAGATACATATACACCTAGAGTAAGTGTGCAAAATAAGTGAGTTATGCGATGATAAAGGATCATGCAGAGGAAGTGAATTGCGCATAGAAGAAAATATTGTACAACAAACGAATGAATAAGTAGGAAAAATACGAAGAAGAAGAAGCAGATAGTTAGTTAAAGGAATTAAAGAGTGGAAATGATGGTTAAAAAGTAGTAATGACGAGACATCGTGGAGACGTGTAGTCATAAATGGAAAGTGTCGATGGAGATCGTGAGAGACTGGCAGATCGAGGCAAAAATCCGATGAAGGATTTAGATTAATGTAGCGTTAAAGTAGGTATTGATTGCACAAGACTAGTGGATTAGACAATTAGTTCATGTGCGAAGGTAAGTGGACAATTGTTGAAGGGGCACAAAAGTCGTTGAAGAGTCAATGGACCAACATTATTGTTATTTGGAGTTGCAACGAGTAGAGATAGCCAAGAGAAGTGTTGCAGAAGCCCTGAGAAAGGCCACATAATAGAAGGAGTTGTCATAGGTAGCAGTATCGTAGATATGGCACTGCCAAAGGCAACAACATTAGAACAAAATAAAGGATGAACTAGAGCAGCAACAACACTACTAGGAGTTGAGGAGACTATGTGGTAGGTAGTTAGAGAGGTAGTGGGGGGCCCGGAGGGCCCATAGTTATAATAGTAGAGGCCATTCAAGGTAAGGTGGACTAGGTCCACTATAGTATTAAATAAGGCCCACTATGGTAGTTAAATATAATAAATATAAGAGGACTTCTTAGAAGGTTCTGTTTCTAGAAGGTTCTTCCTATAGAATGTTCTTAGGTGGTTGGTAGCACTTTATAAAAGGGGTTCAAACAATGTAATGAGATATGAAGAAAAGTATTGTATTTGGAGTGGTAGCTCAATAGGAGGAACCCCCCTCGAAGAGGCTAGTGAACATGAGAGGATCCCTTCCATAATAGGATCCATTGTATGGTGTTTCCCTACCTCAAGGGTTTTGGTATAATAAAGTGGTGGTTTTCTATATTGTTCCATATATCTTGTGTGGTGATTGTATTCAAATATATTTGGTACTATTCATTAGGGGAAATTTGGTTGAAAAATGGTCCTACCAACCCTAATACAAATTCCATGTCATCATGTATCAGCCAATCAAAATATTCTAAAATTTAAAAGAGGTGGATGTCTTAAATTTTTTATTATTATATAATTTGGAGATAGTCACGATTTTTTAATAATATATTGTGTATACTCTACACGTAATCTCTACCCCAGCTGCCCAAAATTCAAAATTGTCTTGGTTATCGAGCATCAAATTAATGTGCTATCCCATTATCCAATAATTATAATAAACGAAGGAATAATGTATTGAATAAATATTAATGCATTCACACGCTTCACATTACCAACATTCTTTGGTGTGTTTTTGTGTTACCACTTTGCTTGGACACCTTCCGGTTTTTAGAGAAGTTTATCTTTTCCAATTCGTAGACGAGGTCCCCCCGACCTTCTTCCTAATTTCTTTGGATTGAACCAAACCAATCATCCACTACTCCTCTTAGGTTTGGATGCTTTGGTCTTATGCTATTGAGTCAACTCTATCAAATGCAATGGATCTGAAGCTGGAATGAGTCATATTCAAATTGTTTTCACTTTAGAGGAGGTCAGATGGGATGCAAGTAAAATCCCTATATGCGCTTGTTCAGAGGTTTACAGGTTGCAAAAAGGTCCATTGAAGGAGCATAATTTACCATCTAGAAATCCACACTTTGTTGCTGAGCCGAGGAAGATTCACTATCACTACCATACATGTTGAGGGTTACTACAGTCCTTGTAGATGCCGCTTGAGGGTTTGGTTGGGTTGTTCCGGCTTTGAAAGGAGGTTTTGAGGTGTCATTATAGCCCTAGAAACCCTTGTGAGGAGGGTTGAAACTTGCAATTTCTTCCTGGAGAAGGGTCGAACCCTAGATATATCAGCATAGTGCAGACCAAGAACAAAGGGGAGCTAACATAAGGACAGCGAGGGCATTCTGGAGGAATGGAGTTTTTCCAGGAGTCCTTTAAGCACAGGTTCATTTTTTTTATTGTTGTGGTAGATACTAGGGTTAACTATGGTGCATTTCTATTACAAATTGCTGCTATAATAACAAACAAATTGCGGGTAATTGGATTATGTGACAACCATAGTTACCAAATTCGGCCGAATCGATGAATTAAATTTGAAAATTCGCCAATTTGGTCGATTCGGCCGAATTGTTTGTCAAATTTGATTTGTCTGATAGTTGTGTTCATCACTCTCACTCTCCCCCGAAAATCCTAGCATTGTGTTTGATCATCATGTGTTCGTCTCTTCCTTTGTTGTGCCTTGTGGATGCTTTTGTTTATTTGGATCTCATGGTAGCCATTTTTCTTGAACACGTCAAGGATATGTTTTATTACTTAGTCCAAGTGTTCTTCATTGGAAACATTAAAAACTCGAGTTGCAATAGTAATGATGATGCCAATCTTCTGTGTAGGATGATAGTGAAAGTTATCATTGAGATATCTATTAGTATGTGTCTTCTTTTGATAAAATTGAAGGGACATAGAGATATCATATTTCTTAGAAGCCAAGACATCCAAAAAAATGTAGTCAACCATTTTCTTCTGTTTCCATATTAAAATTGATGTATTCAGATTGGTTGTTGGCATGGTTCAAGAATTCATACTACTTATCTCTTCCATGTGGCCAAATTGTGTTAGTGTCATCAATATATCTCTTCCAAACTTTTGTTTTCAGGGGATGAGTATTGATAGAAATTATTTCAAAATTATCCATGTATATGTTGACAACAATATGGGATAAAGGTGATTTGTTTATAGATATCACCATAGAAATTGAAGTATGTTGATTTTATACATATTTGTACAAGGCCTGTCATCTCAATATCGATAAATTTTTTTAGAAACTTCAATAACTTCATCTACAAGACCTTTGTGATCAAAGAAACTACATCAAAACTCACCTTGATATCATGCTCTTCCATCTTCAGATATTTGATCTTATCATCAAAATATGTTGAGTCCTTAATAAATGAAGAAGTATGTCCAATTAGAGGAGTGAGATTTTTTTTCAACGTATTTTGCAACATTGTAGGTGGGTGAGCTAATGGTGTTCATGGTAGGTCTGAGTGGGGCTCCTTATTTATGAATCTTAGGAAGGCCATAAGTGTAAGGTGTGGTGACTACACTAAGTGTTAGCTTCTTTATCTAGTAATCATCAAGAGATGATGCATTAATTGCATTCTCGACTTCCTTCAAAATTCTTTTGCCAGTATCCTTTTCAATCTTTTGTATCTACCTCTAGTTGTAAGATGTACTATCATTTTTTTGTGGTAGTCCCTTGTATTTAAAATGATTGTTGCATTTCCCTTATCCACTTTTAGGATTTTAATATCCCTATTGCATTTGATATTTTTTAATTCTTCTATTTCTTCATGACTAGTCTTATTTCTTAT